>VCCN01002219.1:2395511-2409759 GCA_006491835.1 Architeuthis dux | reverse complement strand
TTTTGAAACTATGGACTCTTCAACTGAACCAAATTTGTTATTTTTTTCTTAGAAAATAGTTTCAAGGAAATTCAAATATATCCATGAATTTTTAACTATAAATCAATCTTTATTCCTATTCCTGCAACACACCATTTTATTAAATTCTATCTTCATCCCAATTTCAGTTGTTTTTAAACAGCTTATTAATTCGGGCCAGTTTCTATGGCAACGAATAACAGAGCAATCGGAAATAAAGATTAAGCCTACAGTGAGAATCGAACTCACAGCCTAGCTGCTTTTACCAATCAGCCAAAAAGACCATGGATTAGCAGACGCTGATTTACATTTATAAACTCACTCTCTACAACCGACTCTCTGCACCATATTTATGTTGTTTTACATATGAGACCTATGTAGTCTTTTTTTATAAATCAATCTTTATTCCTATTGGATGAAGAATTGCATAAGTTGTTTTTATACAACTAAAATTGGGATGAAGGTAGAAACTAGTCGAATTTAAAAAAGGTATTAACTAGGTTATGAATATGTCTTGCCTTCATCTCGAACAATATCTGATTACAAATGCAAGCTTCACATGTGAAAGAGATGTCGCAATTGCATTACTCAACAAACCAAAGGAAGTAAAATCAACATTGCACTATGACACGACTTCACGCAATGCCATTGAAAGAGTGGTCATCTATCATGATTTACTATAATGGTGAGGAGTATGTGCTTTGTACAATATTCTTTGCCTACGAAGATTGTAAGCAGATTGTTGAATTATTGGTCGAAACCTAGCATCGATTAGCAGACGCAGCATTTATATCTACGGACAGAGAAATCACTGCAGCAACACTTTGGGAGAAAACGGATGCAGCAATAACTGTTTAAGTTTTAAAAAACTTGCATATAGAGGTTTCTGTCAGTCGAACCCTTAATTATGATCATCGACCCATCCATTTAATCTGTAAAAGTCACTGTTGAAAAATTAGATGCCACAAATCTAAATGTCCTTTCTAGAGTGGAAAAAATTGTTAAGCAGCGTGAAATATTTGATGGCATCAACCCAGCCCTTAAATCATTCTTTCGAGGAAAGAGTACTGTAGTCGAAGCTGGCATAGATGCTCTACTGATGCTTGTATCTCACAAGTCTGGCAAATCTTGTTCCCAAGCAGAAGTTTTTGATCAAATCTGTGAGAGAGCAAGTTAAAAAAAAAAAATTCCTTTATCCGCAATGATGGTTTCTGAAACTTGGAAAAGCTGCCACTGCAATCGGTGATGCCTACCCTATACTTACGATGTTACTTGACGAAACGAGCAACACAAATCAGTTAACTGAATTGTGCATGCTGTATCTTAGGAGCAGTGAATCTTTCTTTACTGAACTGGAGAGACTAGCATTTTTTAACCATAGAGTAACATTTCACTTTCTTAATTGTATTGAAAACAGTAATCAAGAATATCTGATCATTTTACCTCAGCTCTATGATGATTTGCTCCAGAATAAAATAGACACTTTGAAGGATTCTGTTGTTGATGTCTGCATTACCATTAAGGAACCAACAAGTGAATTAGCATGTAAGATGATGTGTGCTGAAGGTGCGGAGTATATCATAGTTGCAATGTGGACGTGAATATGGGTTTTCTGAAGCAGGTGAAAACTCATGCGCTACCGTAATTATCAACGCATAGTGCAAATGAATTAGATGTCTCCCGAGAAACAATTTGCCAGCAGAGAAAAATTTGGCAGTGTTTAACAGATGTGCTAGCAAAAAGTAGAAACTATAAATTCTCTGCAAAATCAATAAGGAATGACATGCTACTTTACAAAGAAATACAAAAAAAATCGGTGGACCGAATCACACAAAAGATTATGGCACATCTGAATGCTAGAGAAAAGAAGTGGGATGAGCATCAAAAGCAGAAACTAAAAGAGAGAATAGATTTGAAGCTAAAGGAAGCAGCTAAATCCAAAGACTATCTCAAGAAATTGTTGAATGATTGTAAATCATAGTCAGGTCCCTGTACGTCTATGGATAAGCTTCTACGTGTTATCCATACTATAGTGTCCAAAATGGCACTCCAGCATGAAGATCATGTTACAAGCAATATCTCACTGAAATATCAAAGTATATGTATTGGAGATACATGCCAATTCTTTTACAATTTAAAGACTTTATGATGTCATAATTTGCAGTAATTTCTCATATTTATCACATAGTCAGGTGCATTTATGAAGAAATTTTTTTTAAAAACCCATACCCTCAAAAATTGCTACGTAAAGGTTTCTTAAGTGTTTTTGTGGTGTCAGGTGTGCTCAATAACATACTAAAAGTCTACCACAGTTTGCCCACTGGAAAGGTATGTGTCCAAGATGGCCACCAAATCCTTAAAATGCCCATTATATCTTCATAGCGTATTATGCACACATCCACAAATTTAACAAAATTCAACACCCAGATCTCATTAAAATCAATGGCATTACACATGAAGAGAAACTAGAGAATCTGATATTTCTTCTATCCAATGATTATCAAGACAGCACAGCAACTGTTGCAAACCTACCATCTAATGATTATATCTTGAGAACTTCTGAGAATTCATCGACCAGTACACCCTTAGATTGTGACATACAGATCAACCAGCTCTGTGTGGTTAGCTGGCTTAATAAGAAAGAGTGAAGAGTATGTATGGTACATTGGTTATGTGAAGGGCAAAGACGATATGTATACCATCGACCATCTTTCCTGTGAATTACCTGGGTCAAATAAGATCTGGTGATACCCAGCTCATAAAGACATTCAAAATACTGAAAAGGAACAAATTGTTGATGTTTTTCTTGAAGGTAGTCGGAATTTGATGTACAGTCAGAACTCAAAGTTTACTCTGCATAGTGAAAAAGAAATCATATTTGCCTTTAACAGTTTCACAGCAAAATAGATTTGTTTGATATTGTTTTGTTATGAAAACTGCATTTTGGGTTGTTAATAGGTGTTATGAAATTGGCCAATATCTTCTTTTCTGTTCAGTTTAGAACCTTAGTGTTTACTTAGAAAATGATCAGCATGAAATTCTGCTTCTAATGGTATACAACATGATAGGTTTTTAAAGAAATTATTTTTCATTGAAATTGTAGCCTATATAACCTGGCCATCATGATTTAAAAAAAAAAACCAAAAAAAAAACCAAACCTTTTGAATTTCCATATTTAGCTGGTATGTGTCAATAAAAAAAAATGAATCAATGGATGTGACCAAAACATTGCCATCAAAAGTACTCCTAACAGCACCAAATGTAATATAAACAGGTTTGTTGATGGAATCTTCTTGGCGCATTAGCCAATGATCTTGTCATGGTGGATGTAGTAGGGGATAAAAAAGCACAAAACTGTTGTTATGGTTGATAGCAGCCCTCGCTTTATTTGGGCATAAAATACAAAGAACAAGGGACAATGATTCCTTACAAATCATCTGAGTTGAACAGAGACAGGGTTTTAGTTTGCTGTACATTCTCGGCTTAGCACCATGAATGATTTATAAAAAATATGACATATAGTCACTGAATAATTTGTCAGTTGAAACTGAAGCAAGAATAACAACATAACAATTCATAACAGAAGGAAACATTTATTGTCTAAAAATTATCAAATCCAAGTACAGTCTAAATAGGAAGCAAAGAAAGGAGATATAAAAATAAAATAAAACCAAATAATGGAATCTTCATTTCTGAACCCCTAAATTGAAGTCCAAAATATAAAAGTATGGATTAATATAAAAAGAATGCAAAAAGATTAAAACTACATTAAGGTTAATCTTAAAAAGAGATTAAAGTGACAAAAAAGAAAGAAAAAGAAAGAAAGAGGAAAAGAAAGAAAGAGGAAAAGAAAGAAAAAGCTATCTATTACATACATATTTCTTTTTCATTTAAAAAGGAAAAAAATTAAAGAACAGTTTGGGCAGTTCCTGTTTTTTATATCAAGACCTGTCATCGGTAAAAAGAGGAAATTGTTAAGACAAAAGAAATGATTGAAATACAGAAAAGAATATAATGGTTGAAAAAAAAAAAAAAAGTTGTAAAAATGGGTAACTACTGTGACGTTTGACATCACAAATGATCAATATTCAATGCACCAAGTTAAACTGGAATTTCAAAGACTACTTCTGGCACCAAAGACTTGGTTGATGAATTGGTGGTACCCGACACACAGAAGTGGTTTCAGGAAATATGAAACATTTAAAATAACCATAGCTTTATTTTAACCAATGAAATTCTAAGTTACAAGTAACAGAGAAGTTTTGATGTGTGTGTTATGTATGTGTGTGGGTGTATATATATTAGTCCATGACCTGCTGACGGTTATCATAAATGTACAACAACAGGCTCGGCTGATGGCTGCTATTGATACTATAAGTGTGAGAGACAGTGGAAAGGGTGAGGGGATAACAGAAAGTGAGGAATCAAATCTGAACCAGTTTCCAAACTATCATTTGTTTTATTGATATTATATATATATATATCTTTAGATAAAAATTCAAAGAAATAAAAATAAAATATCAGTTTCTATGGATTACATTCTTAATGAACAGATGACAACTGTCACTTTTTATTGGCACCCAATGTTAATGCTGATAAAGAATTTTCAGGAGAACAGAATTAAATTTTGAGTTACCATTAACCAACAAAGTGCTACAGAGATCATTAATATTAATTACCCATCAACCAATCAGATCACACCTTTTATAGCCTCACAGCAAAGCCTTATTTAATTCCATTGGATATAATGCGATTTTGGAATGTTTTTTCATCCACATCAATAGCAAATTGATCTGCTTATCACTCAAAGACTTCATATTCATTCTAGAATGAATGCAGATTATTCAAATGTGTATTAGCCATTTTTAACCAAATTTCAGAAATAGTGGAATAGAATATTTTAAAAGACAATTTTGGAAAGAATATATTAAAAAAAAAAAAATCTACTTCCTACACCTTTGTTTCATATTAATATCTGTGTGGGTTGCACAAGAGGAATTGCTTTAATCATTGATGCAAAATAATTTCATTCTTGCATGGCAAGGTTAAGAGGAATAAAGAAAAGATACAGGCATACCTTGATTAGTGTGGTTAATGTGTTGCAAGATTTTCTGTACTGTTCAAAACTGCACTGTTCAAGTCTTATTATAATTTAATGTGTTTTTCTCAGCTCATACTTGGTTACATTAATTTATAAAGCAATACCTTAACCGCAATTAAACCAAAGCCGCACTATTTAAGGTATTCCTGTATTTAGTTTACCTTCACCTTCAATGATGTTAGGATTGAAGTTTTAAAAGAAGAAATGCTATTGGATGCTGGGTAATTCAGAATGTTTGACGCAATCACTGCATAATTAACAAAAAGAATATACCTATTCTGGGAATTGTAAAGAATGAAATTATTTCATATCAATGCATAAAGGCAGTTGGTTATGCATGTTTTAAACTTCACAGAAATGGCCACTTGATAAGGAAGAAAGAAAATATAATCTTGGAGTGTTTGATTGCACAGTAGCCAAGTGATATGTAAATCCCAAGGCACACCAAGAAAACAAACCATCTCACCGAGAGAAACTGTATTGATATGCATTAAAAAATATTATATATATTTATATATATACTTAAACAATTGGATGTATAACAATGCTGCACAAATAACAGTATATATCTTTTTCAAATAAAAAGAAAGGTGCTAAAAATGAACATGACAGCATTGGGGGATATTTTTAACAGATATTCAAGATGTTTCACCAGATGTGACGACAGCTGAATCAACACCATCTTTGGGTACAGAGGAAGTCCTGATAAAAATCTAGCCAGGTCTAGGGATCTGTCCGCCAGGCAGCAACTCCCCATTACACAGAAAAGAAGGGTAGGGGCATGTCCTGATGTCTGCAGTGAAGACCAAGGAACCCAGTTATCATTTGACAACCCAAAAAAGACCATGTGTCATATTCTGCATCTGGAGAGGAGGTATGCAAAATAAATGCTGACAATTTGCCATTTGCCACATGCCACACTCACCTGAAGAAGGATGGCGATTAGACCAGCTGAATCACGATAGAAGCTAGAAAGATAAGGATAATAGCCAGAAAGAAAAAGAATTGGCAGTGACCATCTCATTTAGAAGTTCTTGGAATGTTTTAGTTCTATTCAAGTCGACCACCATTAGAAGAAATAAATATTTTCTTTAGTAACTTTAATTATTCAATATATAATTGGACAGAAGAATCTTTGCTCTAATGAGGTTTGGTTATGGACATAAAATCATGCCAGACAATACAAAAGAAATCTTCAGTCTATGCATTAAAAATGTATAGAAATTGAAAGTTCAAAATGGAAAAAAAAAGACACTTAACTCTGCAGACACAAAATAATGAAAAAACTCGCCCAGAAAATTATTGCTTGATTCACATAATACGAACAAAAATGAAAATGTATGCAATCAACATTGGATTTTAATTTGTAATTACTGTTTAAAAATAATCTACCTTACTATACTTTAGTTGGCTTCTCTTACTCAGTTTTAATGTGCACAGTTAAACTACCAATGTTTCCTTAATCACTTTTCCATTCAGACATTAAAATCATTAAACTCTTCATTCTATTCTCCGTCTGTGTATCTGTAACCGAAATTGAAAACACTTAAAAATGATATTAGATTCATTTTTCTTAGAATAATGAACTAGAGGAAACATTGTCAAAAAAGAAATAAAACAAATTAATAACTAAACAATAAAACAACTCAAATAACCATGAATATATTTAAGAACATTTTTCAGAGAAGAAAGGAAAAGAGAGACATTTTCAAAAGAATTGGTCTTCGAAGCCATCTTAAGATTCACAAATAAAATGGAGGACATTTCTACTCATTGTGGTTAATAACAAATCAATGAAATCACAAGCCTACAAATATCTTCAAGGAGGTGGCTTCCTTTGAAACATTTAAAGACATCACACACACCAAATCTGTGGATTCTGTATTGGTCTCTGAAATGAAGATTCCCTTCAAATAAACCTTTGTACAAGTTATATTTGACTTATAACTATTGAGAGGAGGGTGTATATGTTAGATTACAGTTTTGAATACAGTTTTGAATACAGTTGAGAAACAAACAAATTAACATACAGGTTTTTAGCTATGGTGAAAAGTGGGTTTCCAGTTTTGTTCTTGGGTATATGTCATTCAGAATATATTTTATTTTGCTGGGTTAGAGGTCTCAAAGCAAAATAGGAAAAATGTTGAAAATCTATAATGCAGTAAGCAAATTATAAAACTGAAAAAGCTCACTATAGAAACTAAAATTTCTATGGTTTGGCTGGAATTCAGTTGGCTGGTGAACAGGGGGGCTTGGACTTTGATTTAAAGGAGTAGATTATTGTCAAAAGAGCAGCGGGTGGAGAAAGGGTACATGGAATGAAGAATTAATTGACCATCTCAAAACATAAGCATTTGAAACATGCCTTCAGTAATAATTGTAATATTGAAAACATTATACATTTTATTCATTTTTGTGCTTAGATTTTTGAACATTGTTATTTTTTGTTATAGATGAAGCACTTTCATTAAAATTAGTTTTCCTCAATCTTGTTGCTGCTTTTTATCACAATATTCTGGGTTCGGTATTTCTGAGATGAGGTGTTAGTATTACTGATACTATTGTTCGGACTGAGATCCTCATCTTGGTTGTCATTTCCACAACGTTTTGGCTGATGTACTCTCCGGCCTTCTTCAGGTGTCAAGTTTTGTCGATAACTTACCGGAACTATTGAACTGAACCCTTTATTTGATCCACGGGGGTATACTGTCCTCATTCCACTATCCATGTCCTAGAAATTATTTTGTGGTTAATTTTTTTTTAGTTGTGGTGCTCCTGCCTGGGATTGAACCCACAACCTACAGATGACTCAACAGTCAGACGCTTTTTTTTTTAACCAACGCTTTAGCTATCTAGGCCACCGTCCCAACTCAGTTCAATAGTTCCGGTAAGTTATCGACAAAACTTGACACCTGAAGAAGGCCGGAGAGTACATCGGCCGAAACGTTGTGGAAATGACAACCAAGATGAGGATCTCAGTCCGAACAATAGTATCAGTAATACAATATTCTGGGTCGATACATTATTATTATTATTTTATTACTAGCTTTCTTCCATCAAAATTTATTGACAATTTCCTGTCCATTTTTAAGTCATTTCATTTAGTATAAAATTATTTTTTTTTAGAAAAAAAACCTCATCTTCCAAGGACCTATGTATTAACTCTGAAGAAGTTAAACCATCTTGAAGGGTTGAACTCCTTTTATTTATTTGTAACTTTTTATTACAACACTTGGTCTGTATTCGAGCATTAAAGTAAGCAGCACAAAATCAGAAATAAAGAAATAGCTGTGTTGGATGTGAGTTCAAGTCTCGGAGGAAGCTGTTTGTTTGTTTTTGATTTTGTGCTATTTACTTTAGCAGTTCAAGACCCAGAGAGTTGTCATAAAAAGCAACAATAAAATGGAGAAAAAAACAGTAATACAAATCTAAATGGTAGTAATCTAAAGAAAACATATGCAAAATAATAATACTTTTGCTCTGAAAATATTAATTGGCTCAGGTATCGGAAAGAAATTAATGCAACTCACTGTGTGTTGGTAAAAGAACTCCACCGGGATGAAATTGCATTAAATTTCCTTAAGAGTCCACTGTTGCAATTACTTCTGCTTTTATTCTCACAGCTTCTCGCTTATGTGTGGCAATAAATCAAAGCAACAATACAAGAGCCAAATATGTAAATTTTTACAAATTCATTCATAAACATTCACACAAAATCTTATATTTGATCTACTGGGATAGACCATAATTCAATCGGCTTTAATCATTTATGATTATGCTTTTTCAAAGTTGATTGTTATATGAGATTCTAGTAATATAATGTTATATTTATATACTTATGATGATTTATAACTTATCAATACAACATCAGGTTTTAGTTAAAATACTTATATGACACTGGCCAGAACTCATATCTTTAAAATTTAAAAAAAAAAAGAAGAGATATAATAAAATATGAGAAAATCTTTTTATGACGAAAAATAATGATAGAAAAAGTTAATAACCTGGGCTATTAGAAGTAAAATTGGTAAAGAATCAGAAATTTTCATGTAGCTTATACATAATGTTTAAAAAGAATTATAATATAAGTAAATCTTAAGAAAGAAAATATCACTAAAAAAGCCGATGTTGACCAAATCTTATTTAATTATACAGGGTGTCCATAAAGTCCCTATCAATTTTTATCACTAAAATAGAGACTTTATATACACCTTGTATACTGTAAATCTAATTTAAAAAAGAAAATCAAGCTTTTGTTGATTAGATTTTATGAGATTAAAAAAATTAACTAAAATCTGATTAAGTTAGAAAGAATTTATTCATATGAAGGCAAATCGAAAATCCTTGCTAAAATTTAAAATACTGAAAAAATATTTAAAAAGCTTCAAAATTAAAAAGTAAATATAGAATTGTGTTTCTAATCATCTTACTTGCATATATAATGTTTGCTTGTAAAAATGGGACAAAAGCAAAAGACAGGCTTACAGTAATTAAACAGGTTTAATCAGAGGAGGCCTTGTTAATTATAAAACCAAGATTTGATATGTTACAAAAAAAAAAAGTGGAAATTATTCTTAGAAAAAATAGTTAAAATAATTTTGCCTTTTTATTTTGACAATCATAAAAGGTTATTTCTGAATCAAAGTAGAAAGGAGAAAATATGATAGAAATATTCATGGTGTCAGCATTTACCATTTAGAAGACATTTATGGAACTTTCAATATCTGCTTCAGGGAATTTGAGTCATAGTCTACCTCTGTAAGTGTTAGTAACTCAAGCAAGGGAGATAATACTTTAACTGTGTTTTTGAGCCATACTTTTGCTTATCTTGTAAATGTGTTTGTATACATACATACATATATATATATACAAATTTGTCTCAAAAACTTTCCCCTCCAAAGTCATCTTTTTGCTATTTGGGGGATTGATCCCTTCTTTATTTCTTAGTTATGCATAAATACTTTATATTATAGGATTTTGAGTGCAATCTGTAAAAGCATGGCAGCCATTAAGCTTAATGATACCATTCTGAACTTCATGAACAGTATAAAGCCATAACAAGCCAGGGGGGAAAAAAAAGCAACCCCAAAATGCAGTGATGATGAGTTTGCATCACAAACACCAGAAATGCATCTTTGAAAAGAACTAATCAAGTGTTGGGAACCAAATACGACTCCTCACTCCTTTTTCTAACCTTTTTCTTTTTTTATCATCAGAGTTCACTTAAAAGAAATATCTGTTTAGTAATTCTTGAATTATTTAGACTATTTTCATTTCTTTATAAAGTGTGTGTTTTTTTATTTATTAATCTTCTTTTTTTTTTTACAGTTCCTCCTACAGGTGTAATTTTTGTTTGATGTCAAGAGTTGCACTAAAGATCGCATAAACAGTGTGTAGCTTCTCCGAATTATATCTCTTGATTTTGTTTTTTGTACTAATTCTGTGGAATGTTTTTCAGCACAAGAAAAATAAAAGGGGGACACAATCCATCAAAACTTCTACTAAGCTTGTCGACAACAATTCCTTGATGCAGTAGACAAAAATTCCACCTGAAAAAAGGCTGAAAGATGAATTAGCCAAAATGTTACGGAAGAAAAATAAAGATAGTCCAAAAGATTAATTTAACTTCAACAACTCATTTCAAAGACAAGAACAACTTAATATTTTATGCTACAGAAGCTTTTCTTCTGTTAGAGATCTTAAAAACAACTGCATGCCTCTCAGATATCTTAAAACTTTTATCAAGTGCTAATTGGTACTCATAGTCTACTATCTTTACTACATATACAAAAAAAAAAAATCCTGTTTTATGTTGCTGTTCATCGATTAATTTTCCTACAAGAAAGAAACCAAAACAAGGAGACTTATTCAAGAAACCTTTCTCCAAGCATTATCGAAAGAAAAATTACCAACACTGTCATGTTCTGAAAACCTCTCTTAAAACCTTTAGAAGTCCACAAAAATTACTGTAAGATTCATCTTTCACCTTTGTACCATCTGTTATGTGTCGACAGTATTTTCTTTTGCTTTTTATAGCCGTACTGTTATTTCTGCTTTAGTTCATATGAATTTTGAATGCTGTAGTTGACTGGATAGTAGTTGTACTGTTCTTGTAATTTGCCCATGCTGTACACTGAACATTGATCAGTGTCCCTGGTCGCAGGGTGTTAAACTGTACCATTACCAGTGGTGCCTGATACGAGTGGCTGTTGGTTCGTGGAAAGAAGTTCAGAGAGTAACCCTGATGAGGATCAATTGTGACGGACTCATTGTAAATCTCATCTGGCTGTATCAAATACTTGTCATCTTCATCAGTCTGGAAAAAATAATAAATAAAAAATAAATCTTAGATTATTTTGTAGATAAAGTAAAAAGAAAATCACAGATTTATTTACTACTAAAGTTCAGTTGATCTATCAATATTGATGTTGATATATTAAAAAAACATCTATGAAACTTTGCTGGAAAGCAGGTGGGTCATTCCATATCAAATCACCTAATGGTCCCATGGGCACCATTTGCGATTTTGAAAGGACCCATAACTCCTAAATCACCTAGACTATAGATAAAATGAAGAAATGGCTTTGTTAGGTGAAAAACTACAGGGGTACCAAATTTCAGCTAGATATCTTTTTAAATAGCATAGTTTTAAAGTGCCAAATTTGGCAAATCATGCTTGCAGCTTGCGACATGTAAATTTAGCAAATTTCAATTTGTCATAACTTCTGATCCGGTGGTTCAATCAAGCTGATATTTTCAGGGTTGAATTTTCTCTAGAAAAGGTATCACCCACTGAAATTTCATCAAAATCCCAGATGGTTCCCATGGGAACTTAAGAAATATTAGGTGATTTGATATGGAATGACCCAGGTGTTAGTCACACCAGTGTGTGGAGGAAAAAATGAAGACAAGGCACAAATTTCAAAAAGGGGGATGTTAATTACCCTTGTTTGGCATTTAACAGGTAAAGTAGCAAAGATATTAAGTAACATCCTTTGGCGCCAAATCTGTTAATAACTTGGATTAAGTTTTATTGAAATCATTATGCTAATTAAAATTTATACAATCCTGGAACATTTCCACATAAATTATCATGGATCCAATGAAGCTTAGATTATTCAAGTTTGGACAAGAGACATGTCGGATACATTAGGTTAAACTCATAAAACGTAAAGTTCTGATTTTGTTGGTCTTTACATCTTGTTTATCATGAATATTCTTTCCAAAGTTCCCATGTGATAGTAATTCTGTTCCAATGGAATAATGAGATTTGCACAAGGAGGGGAGATAGACAAAGAAGCTTTAAAACTTTAACTTCGATAATTTTGAGAAAAGTCATTATCATTCCAAAAGTTGTTCAAACTCATTGTTTATTTTGTTTTTGTTGAAGGAATTGGCATTAATTAACTGGACAGACAGGTGTATAAGTCAGGCCAATGTGGATTTCTTTCCTCAGCAGAGCAGTGACATGCACAGACTTTCAGATCGGCAACAGTTCAGTTGAAAAAAAGAAGGGTACTCAAACATTTAGTGCAGAGTTCCCAACCTGGGGGCCGCAGTCCCCTGAGGATCCACAAAGGTTCCCTCAGCTATGCATAGCATAAATGTGAAACCCCAAATACGTATCTATTTATATTTACAAATGTCAAAATAAGACTTTAATATAACAGGCACATATACTTAACTGGAAAACAAAATACCACTATTTACAGTAATATATGATAGCTATATAACTGCACCCAAATATAATGACAAAACCTTAATGCTGCTACTACTACAACTACTACTACTACCACATATTACTATAACATGAGAGATGGTAACTATATAACTGCACCCAAATATAATGACAACACTTTAATACCACCACCAATTACCATAACATATAAAAGATGATAACTATATAACTGCACCTAAATATACTAAATAAACTATTCCTACTATCATAAATTACAATAACATTATGTTTCACTAGAAGAACCAGTGACTGAAAACCAAGTGGTTAGTAATGTGTCTTCTTTTGACTAAAAGGGCACTTTTGATATGAAGTAGGAAAAAGGCTGGGACTCAAGCACCCCCCACCCCCCTTCACGCAGCAGGGTAAGAATTGGAGGGAATCGTCATGTATAAAAAATATGGAATCTCTCAGCTGCTGAGAATAGAATAGCATATATGGCTCACGTTGCTGGGAATGAGTTAGCTGGTCAGTATATTTGCCACTATTTCTTTTCTGTTTGTTACCATTTTCTGAAATGAGACTCCTCTCTTTCCATACAGGTTAATTACACTCTCGAAGAAAGCTGTAGAATGGATCTGCTGAAATATTGTAGTAACAACAAAAACATAAAGAATGAGTTCAATAGTCCAAACAACTCTTATAAACTTTATACACTCAGAATTTGGGAAATTTAATACTGATTTTCCCAAAATACTCCACAAAAACTCACCTTGCCAGTGCAAGTCACAGGGACATGGTCCTGAGACCATGTATCGGCCAAGAATTCCTTCACCAATGGGTTGGTTGGTTCCAGTGGTGTGGGAATCACATATTCTGGCTGGAAAATAGAAATAAAGATATTAAATATCTATATTCATAGACAATTTGGTTTAGTGTTTTTGTGATAATCACCAGGCATCTGGTGTGAACAAGCAAATACATGAAATATTAGAATAATAATATGAATTCAAGGAAGAATTGAGACTAGATCATGATGTAGATGGGGTCTGTGAGGATACTGAGAAAGGTGCTGGATTTTATCTCTAGTGATTACCACCAGGCAAAATACTGAATTTTAACAGATCTGCTCATACAAAAACAAGCTGAGTTGCAATTACACTTGATTTTGTTTTGTTTTAAATGTATCTCTAGATTTCTGCATATAATTATCATATACCAACATTTATACAAACAGATTTACATACATCCCTATTAATTCTGAGGTTAATTTGGAGTTGCAGGGAGATAAGAGAGTTTATTAGTCTACCCACCCATTGAATTCTATCTGATTCTTTATTTAAGACCCAAGTTGTCATAAAAGGCTTTTTGGATTAATATGTATACGCAGTGAAAGGAAGCAGTTTTGAAATATGGGACAGTAAACGAAGTAGAAAAAGACTAGATACAAGATG
>VCCN01002219.1:2379784-2391691 GCA_006491835.1 Architeuthis dux | reverse complement strand
ACCCACAACGGAGTGAAGCACCAAAGAACTGTTTTTGCCCCTTCAACTTGTATACAAACAGACGTTCTTCAAATTTCACCTTGTGTTTAAAACACGCATTAACTACAAGGCTAAGTGTGAAGCTGCAATAAGGAGAAATCTTATTGCAACCCACGTTTTATATCGACCATGCTATTTCTTGTTAATAAAACCCTAAAAAGGTAAGATTGCATTTGTTCTCCTTCTGTCTGCCGCCTAGCCTACAATATTAAAATAGATGAAAATTCCTCTCTCCGTCTGCATTATTCAGTGCAGTTGACGAGAAGTGCTTTTTCTCACAATCAGGAAGAAAGGAATTATCAGTGGTCGGGAATTAAGACAAACATTACTGACTAAATAGGGCTAATATATGTATAATGTAAATGCATTACACATGATTTTACTAGAGAAATGCATTACACATGATTTTACTAGAGAAATGCATTACACATGATTTTACTAGAGAAATGCATTACACATGATTTTACTAGAGAAATGCATTACACATGATTTTACTAGAGAAATGCATTACACATGATTTTACTAGAGAAATGCATTACACATGATTTTACTAGAGAAATGTATTGTAAATCACAAAAAATGAATTGTCAGTGGTAAAAAACTAACACAAGTGTTACCAACAGAATAAGGATATTATATGTATAATTATTATGTTGCTATATGATATATTATTATATAATGCCCAATTCTCTGTTTGTCTGTGACAAATTCAGCAGATATGGTTACTGACTGTACATAGTTATTATATGCATGAGAAAAGACATGCTTAGAGTCCTTTCAATTCCAGAGAGATGTACAAAAGATATGAGAGGACAAAAGTGACAACTCTACAAAGAGGAAGATTTGAAAGAAAATAAAATTTACCATAATTTAGAATAAAGTCGTCACATAGGATTATAGTTCCCTCCACGCTGTGCACGTGTGCATCTGCACACTTTTTGTAATCAGCACACAAAAGATATCAAATTCTGTTGATAGCTTATTGAGTTTTTATTGAAAAAATATTGATTCTCTATTTTGAATTCAGATGTTTTTGTCACAGGAAAATAAATTTCCACAACATAAGATTTTTTTGACTACAAAAAAATTAGAGGAGACATTGCATAGGATGCATTTCAATAGGTTTAAAATCTATTCATAACAATAATAGAAAAATATCGACTAAATTACATTTGGAGCATAGTTTATTCAGTGGTGTGTCATTTGGATACAAATAAAATAAGGTAAGCAAAAATTCGGAAGATGACTGTAAATATTGAGGAAATCTGAAAAAGAAAGATTTTTTTTAAGAAACTAATTCCGACAAAAAAGATAAGCTTATTCAGGGGGCATAGCTAGAGATTTTGGGACCCGGGTCCTTGAGGGGCCACCCTCCAAAATTTAGTGTAGTCATTCCCAACCTGGGGTCCACAAAGTTATTACTGGGGGGGGTCTGTGGGCAGACCTTTCGACAGCCTGCCATTTAAATAAACGGATTCCTGAGTAATGAAAAGGTTGCAAACCACCGATTTAGTGAGATTCATTATTGTATAATGTTAGTTGAAATGCAGTAGGTGGACTACTATCCATAAAGCTTTTAGGGGCCTCTTTCCATTCGGGCCCTGGAGGGCGATTTAAAATTGCAACCCTCCCCAACCCCTTTCCTCAGCTTCACCCCAGAGATTATTGTAAATACCCACAACTTTTCCTATGTCTGTTTACATCCTTATGCTATGATCATAATCCATATAATCTTATCTCTTAATCCACATACTATCACAACTCTTAAATTCATGAACCGCTTGTAATTGACAGTGGAACTCTTCAATGAATAGCATAAAAATAGTGGAACTCTTCTGTGAATTGAATAAAAATGAATTGAAAAAGTCACCAAATGGTCAAGGGGGATAATTTCAATCAGAGGTTATTTCCCTTGAAATTGGCATTCTATTTTCTTTGTATGAATTTAAGAGTTAACACACACACACACACACACTGTCAGTCGTCTGCTAATGGTTATCTATATTGCAGTCTTCTTCCCATCATTCTATATTCTACAATCTGCTCATAATTAGACAGTTAAAGTATTCTATACTGGTCTGGTTATCATTCAATAGAAACCGTCATGTGACCAATGTCTTTTGGCAGCCTGCTTTGTTGGGGATGATCAATTAAAAAAATTGGAAAAAGGGGGCGATCAGTTACTTCTCTTGCCTTTTGTTGGGCAGTGATCACTAAAAAGTCTGAATGCTGCCGGACACAAACTAAGGGACCAATTTAGGATAAACGTAACTTCTAAATTGAAACCCCCCCACACCAAAAACCTATTTTGCAGGGAATTAAAAAAAAAAAACAAAGTTTTTTTTCTAGACATTATAAGGAGTAAATATTTAAATTTTGAGGCCTCTATCTCCATTGGTGTGGCCTGTACACACGATAGATAACCAGACCAACTTAAAAACCGAAGAAACCTATGATGACAGTTTTGGTTGACAGTTTCTAATATTATGGAGGCTGTCTTCACTATTTGAAGACTGGAAGTCAAATAACAAAAAGTAGTTTTTAATAAACAGATGGGATCGAAACAGCAAGTTCCAGTAGCTAATAAAAATTGATGCCAAAAACACTATAAATATTTTCTGTCCAATCAGAAGCGCTGCTGAGGACCATTGTTTGAAATCCTGTCTTGAGCCTCTCTTAGCCATTAAATACAGGATTTCCGGCTAGGATTATCAGTAGTTAGAATGATTGCCGAGATTAACAGCATGTTCTCACATCCTTCAGATCGGAAATACTCACAAAGCTCTTAATACACATCAATGCAACAATTGAAATATTCACTACTCATGCAGAAATTCATCAACATACCACATGACACAACCTTAACATTATTATAAATGCTTGATGATTTTTCCAAACCAACCTTAGTGAAATCTCTTCTAAACCATTATAAACCTCTTCACTGCTGTACACTCTTTCAATTCAGCACATTGAATTACAAGTAATAATAAATTGTGTTATTGTTATTATTACTACTTGGTTTATATTCTCATTTCTTTATTTCTTAATAAGCTCCAGGATTATTTCTTTTTAGTGTTGCCAAGTACAATCAACTTCCTCCACTTCGCCTGCCACTACATTCCCAAGGGTACATCTCAACACACAGGACCAAGTAATCGACCATGAAAGCAAACTTTCTACAATATTGCGGACTAGTAGTTATTTCCCTACTAATTTAACTTGATTATGAACTTTATGTGGGATCAACACACTGGATTTTTCTCTTTTTAACCCTTTCAAGACTAACCTATTAAGGTGCCTAATGCCTGAATTTTTAAAAGGCTATAAAAAAGTCAAAAACATGTTAATATTTATTTAATGTTTAAAGAAAACAATTTTTCCTTATTTTGAAGAACCAAAAACCATGTTGGGATACATTTGTCCCATATATGTGATGAAAATATTTACTTTATTTTTCATGACATATACATCCCAGTAGATTTCTAAAAAAGATCTATAGGATATTTCGGTGAATTTTATGGTTTTAGCTCACTGTTTAGTCACTATTTTTGTATCTGGGCTATAGGACGACCCCATCTTTTGGGATGCTGTCGTCTTATCTGCAGATATATACAAGATGACGCAGGAGTTTTGAAAAGGTTAAAAGATTAAAAGATCTTTGTAACACAAAAATTAGTTTTTTTTTTATTTCCCACCACTTATAAGTGTCCTTCAGCCAACTTTAAAATCACAAATGGAGGTAACCAATTTACCAGTGAGGCTTGAAGCTCAAATATTATGGCTTTTTTTTTTTTTATTCCTATGTCCTGTTACAAGGCCAAGAGGCTAGTTTCTCCAGAGTTATTAAGCATTTTGTGCATTTTTTATGTATAAATTATCATTGATAAAAAAGTATTGTTCATAATTATTTGAACAAGAACAATCTGTTTTTATTTTCTGAGATTGCAGGGGTCATTATGGATTTTGAGCAGGTGGGGTGGGGGGAATTAACTTACTAGTTTGGTAACTCTTCCATATAGCAATGTGAGTTCACTTTTTTAATCTCCATAAGAAATTCTGAACAAGATTTTAGAAAGACAAAGAAAAAACTTGTTTTTTTTTTCCATTTAACAATTTAATTCTATTAAAAAAACATCTCAGGAATTTAGCATCCATAATCACAAAACATGACTAAAAGCATCCCTTGCGTAATGTTCCTGTTTTTAACTCTCAAAACCAGGCGATTAGAAGTAAAATGGTTGTCTGTTCAAATACTTATGACAGGTACTGTATATATGAATACACACTGTGTTTTATATATGTGGATAATTACATTTTGCAGATAGAAGTTTGGCCAAAGTAAAACAGGAAATAATGTTATTAAAAGAAGAAAGAAAAGATTGGAATGAGGAGTGGAGGCTGAATGAGGAGTGGAGGCTGAATGAGGAGTGGAGGTTGAATGGGGAGTGGAGGTTGAATGGGGAGTGGAGGTTGAACGAGGGTGGTGTAGACTGAAAGAAGAGGTGGAGTATAAACAAAAAATATTGATGGGGAGATGAAAAGTGGAAAAGGATAAAGTCCAAGTGATTAATACTAGCAATAGTTTAAAACCCATAATATTGCGTAAAAAAATAGACAAGTATAGATTATTATTAATGTATAAACTTATAGTTTGTAATAAAATAATTTCATATACAAAGTACAATGTTATGTATCACTTTTATGTTTGATTGTAAAAATAAAAAGGGCGCTGTCTCTACATAGATGAGAAATTCCTTTAGAGTTCTCTGCCCCATCTAAATTTAAAGGAGTGCTCCTTCCTTAACCCTTTGTGTGCTCCTGATGCTATGTTATCATATAAAAGCCAAATGAGTATGTCTGTATGATGTTTGGTTGTCTGTCGTGTCCGTTACCGCTAACATATTCCAAAACTCGTAATAGACTGGTCCACATGAAACACATTGATAGAGCTAACAAACAATAAAAGGGTGGATAATAAAAAATGAGACACGCTGCCGCAATGAAGAAGACCGATCTACAGACAAACTGTGTAAACGGAATGGTGCAAAGTGATCGTCTCTCCCTCTCCTCTCCTTCTGCTTCCTTAGATGTAGCCAACTTTGTGTTTCCTCCGATCCACACACAAACAACCCTGTCATTCCTGACAGGTATATGCAAGTGATACATATAAAAGGTTGTGTTACTTCTAACACTCCTTAGTCTTTACTCAATATACCTGCAACTCTTGTCTGTCTCAGTAGTCTGAAGAGCCAACACCCAATTTTAACTGAAACACAGATTTCTCGTTTATTTCTTCTTGCAATTTCATTTATTCTTCACCAAATTTACCACCTTCGTAATAATAGCCAACTCAACAATTATTAAAATCTTTCTTTTAACCTATTCTATTATTTTACCTAGTAGTAATAGTAGATGTAATAGTTTAAGTTATCTGAATTCCATGGATGCAGCAATTTGAGAGATAAGGAATATAGCTATATGGCTTATGTTTGTTTTTTTAAAAAAATTTTTCTTAAGTTTAACAATTCTAAAAAAAAATGTTCTCTATTAATTTGAAATCAATGCAAAAGGTTTCAAATTACCAGATCCAAAGACAAGAGCACACAGGGTCTGCCTTCAGCATAGCCATAATGTTGTAGGTGGATGCAGTTTCCCAGGAGACGTCTCCAGAAGATGCAGGTTCGGTTAGGTCTGTGCAAGCCGGGAATATCACAGTCGTCCATGTATGGGTTGTTTTGGTGGATACGTTTGTACTCTGAAGAGAGAAAGCAAAGGGAAAACAAAAAAAATAAAATGTAGTCTTTACCAAAATATATTGTTCTGAGAATGACATAAATAAATATTGAGATACCGATAATGTCAACCAAACTTGTTATCTACAAACATATTTTATGGAATCAATTTCAACCCTTTTTTTGACGTTTTGGATTCAATTTCAACCCTTTTTTACGTTTAATGGAATTAATTTCAACTCTTTTTTGTATGTGCTGTGGAATCAATTTCTCACACTCACACACACATACATACATATAATCCATATTCATCAAAATAATTCAGTAGACCGTGGTTTTCAGAGAATGCTCGATACCTATGGTACACACACCCATATATATATATGATAATTATAATGACATTTATTAGTGAGAGCCTATATAATGGTGTGTCATTATAATTATCATATTCTGTCGATTGGATATACAATTATCTATAATTTGAATTCATATATATATATATATATATATATATACACATACACACATTCATCTTCATAAATACACACATATGTAAAATACATTCTCATATATTCACACACACACACACAAACATTCATCTTCATAAATACACTCATATTCACACATATACATACATATATGCAAACACATGTGCAGATATGCAAACACACATCTTCATAAATACACACATATGTAAAATACACACATACATGCATATATGTAAGCACACCCTCATACATATACACAAGCATATGTGAAAAAACATGCATTATATTTATATAGAGCCACCTCTGCATTTTCAGTTACCCGCGGTCAACCCACAAAGTTTTGGTATTGGTCCCAAAGCACAAGAGTAGTAATGCTAGCAATTCGGATATGCCAAACAGAAGCCATAAAGTATTTCCTTTAAGTGAAAAGGTGAAAGTTCTCGATCAAATAAAGAGAGAAAAAAAAAAAATTGTTTGCCAACATTGCTAAGATCTACGGTAAGAACAAATCCTTTATTACAGTGTATATATATATATATATCATCATCAGCCATTATTAGTCCACTGCTGGACGAAGGCCTTTCCCATCTCCCTCCATGACAACCTATCTTGTGCTAATCTCTGCCAAGTCTTACCGGCAAACTTTTCTATCTCGTAATAATTATAATGACATTTATTAGTGAGAGCCTATATTTGCCCGGCGTCGGTGTGAGCGACTGTTAAACGAGCGGCCTAAATCGTAAATGTGAATAAAGAACCAAACTCTGTGCGTTTGTTTATTCACATATACAATTACGATATATATATATTCTTTGACCAGGGTCAGGGAGTTTTGAATGTATTTTGCAATTGAAACCCCACCCAACTTAGAATTGAATTTTCCCACCACTCAAAACATCACATGAATACCCTAATGGCTAAGCCAAATACACAGTGATTAAAATAATTGTGGAATTGTCAAAGACCTTGAAAATGGCTGTTTAGCTGAAAGCGCTTGTGGTGATAATACTTTTGGACAACTATTACACTCTATGGATGCAAACAAATGTTCTCTTGTACAGAAACATGAAAAATTTGATAAAAAATTAATAAGATGTTCCTTGTTCATCATATTTAACCAGACATGCATAAATGAAGGATTGCTGCTCAAGTATACATATACATGTGTGTATGTGTACACTAGTTAATCCCCGTAAAAATATATATATATATTTCATTTCTAGGAGATGACTTTTTAAAAAAGAAATTACTGAACTTATTTCAGCAGAAGAGTCCATTGTTTCAAATGATGGCTTTTCAGCAAAAGTGTTACCTTCAAGTGGAAGAATCTATGGTTATGGACAGAGAAACAAAACAAAAAAAAAAAAAAAAAAAAAAAAAAAAAAATCACACTGTTCATTATATATATTTGCATACACGTTTATATACAAACACACATCTATACACATATGCAGGGTAATCCTTGTGTATTTGGTCCTAAAATATGATAACATAAAGATTGCCAAAAGTTATCCCCTTTGATGGCTAAAAATGGCTAGATTTTTCATTTCCAGCTAACTTTATAGCTAAAGATTTTATGTACGCTTCAAATAACGTTCTCGCTATAAGATACCTTTCTTCAAATCTAAGATATTGTTCTTGAATCCCTAACCCCAGCCCTCACCCTGTGGATGAATTTTGGAGAGTACATAACATTTTTAGCTATAAATTTAGCTGGAAATGAATAAATGAACAAAATCTAGCCATTTTGAGACATTTTGGCAATCTTCATGTTATCGTATTTTAGGACCAAATAAGCAAAGATTACCCATATGCAGAATATAGATATTCTGCTGTCTCTTTGATGTTTTCTGTAATATTAACTTTTTGAGATTGACTGTTGGAGAGCAAATAAACATGAACTGATAATTCCCGAGGAAGTCTGCCTTGCTTTGAATCCGGAACAATAACAGACATATAAGAAACCATCAACCAAAACTGTCAACATAGGTTTCTTCAGTTTTTAAGCTGGTCTGGCTGGCTATGTATGTATGTGTCACACGTACTGGCCACACCAATGGAGCTAGAGGGCTGAAAATTTAAACATTTACTCCTTATTACGCCCAGTAAAAACGTTTTTTTTTTTTTTTAATTTCCCCCAAATAGGTTTTTAGAGTGTGTGTGTGTGTGGGGGGGGGGTTTCAATTTGCAATGTAAGTTCATGCTAAATTGATCACTTAGTTTGTGTCCAGCAGCATTCACGCTTTTTTCTGAAAATTCAGATGTTCTTTTAGTGATCACTGCCCAACAAAAGGCAACAGAGGTAACTTATTCATTGATCACCCTTTTTTTTTTAATTGTTCACCCCCAACACAGCATGCTGCCAAAAAACGTTGGTCATGTGACAGTTTCTATTATGTTCAATTCTATTCAGAACTTTCATACAGAGAACTAGTAACATTTGGAGAAGAAAAAAAACTATTTTTCTCAAGCAGAAAGAGATGCAGATTACTTGGAGAAAAGGCTGTTCCTTGAGTGAACCTATTTAAAAGAAATAATCAAAGCTTCAAATCCATGGAGCTTACACTGTTGTAAATATCTGAATAGCAAATCTGTAATCTTCAAGCTCTTTATGAAAAACTAGCGGAACACGTGGAAATTCCATGGATGTTAACAATTATCCATTATTTCATGCCTCTGCTCAGTGCATTGACAACGAAGGAGATTATGTTGAATAATAAATATTTGTTGTGCAAAATAAATGCTTTTTTTATCATGGACTTATATATATATATATCAATATCTCACAAAGCTGGACAAAGGCCTTTCCCATCTCCTTCCATGACGACCTAGATTGTGCTAACCTCTGCCATGTCTTACTGGTAAACTTTTCTATCTCATCCCTCCATCTTGTGTCTGGTCTTTTCCTACTGCGTTTACTGTCCCATCTATTTCCCCCCCATCTCCATTTTTGCTGATTTATTATTTGTATATAATATCCTTCATTCTAGTCCTCCCTCTGATCCATGTTGATCTTTTTCTGTCTCAGAGTTATCCCTAGCATTGCTCTTTCCATGGCTCTCTGCGCTAGTTGGTTTTCAGCTCGTTTTGTTAATTTCCATGTTTTGCATCCGTAAGTCATGTGCTTAAAGTGTAAAGTATACAATGGTTGCATAATACCATATATATATATATATATTATATATATCCCCCCACCCCCGAGTTTCACAGTGGTGTGATCTTGAAACCATGGTCTGTGTCTATTTACATAAGCTCCTGATATCGAGCACTCCTCACTCATAAATAACTCAACCCTCAAAAATAATAACAATATCACATACATTTTGTCATCTCCTTTAACAGGAAAGAGTCTTGTTCTGGGTAACACCTGTTCACCTTAATACAAAAGGTTTGTTTAAAGACAAAGTTGATGAAAAAAAGAGAAAACCAACATTATTTTGTCCCCAGACAATGAGAAGTTAGAATGTGTATTTATGTTCTGATATATTTATATGGCTTTTTCTGTAATTGAAAAAGAAAGGAAATAAATAGATTAAAACAATCCTCCATTTTATGAAGAAAGATGTTCTTTCTTACCTTTGCCGGAAGGAGAGTGTAAAAGGGAAAATAACTGAGAGAAAAAAATGAAAAAAAATCATTGAGAAAATAGAAAAAAAAACTAAAATTTTGTTGCCACATCTTTTCATTTTTTTGGCTTCTAAAACAAAAATACTTTCCAGTAACAGGTGTTGTAAACTGAATTAAGTCTATCTTAGTGATGGAGTCAGAAAAATAATTGGAAATGGAAAAGAGAAAAAATAGAATTTATAATCTGACAGATTATGTGGAAATATTAAAAGTGCTATATTTTTCAATATAATTATGGTTTCTGTTTTGTTAATAAAACCTTTTTGGTTTTATAAGTTATACAACTTGTTATACAAAGAATTAAAAAAATAATAGGATTATAAGCTTTTTATTATTAAATATTAATGGTATCAAAATTATGATTAATTCAAGATTTGACTTATTTTAATGAAAAAGGATTTTCATCATCAGACTTTTATAACATCTGTCGTTGGACATAGACCAGACCTTCCAAGAACCACCAGACCTTCCCAAGAACCACCAGACTTCTCGTAGGTGTTGCGGTGCCAATATCTCCTGAACTTGTCTAAATCAACACGCCATCTTATTTTTCACCGGCCATATATTTTTTCATATGATCACTGGTGATCCACCTTGGGAGTCATGATATCCAGCGGGTGTCTGACATTCTTGCAACATGCCAATTAAGTTTTCTAATGAATTCTATGATATATCTAACTCCTGTTTTTCTCTAATATACTGTGCTGTCTTGTGGTCTCTCCATGTGATGTTAAGCATGATCATTTCTTGTGCACAGTGCATGGTTCTTAGTTTGACAATCAATCTATTGGTTATTAGGTTCAATGTTTCAGCTCCATAGGTGACTATCGGGAGGATGCATTGGTTATATACCCTTCTTTTCAAGTTACTAATAATCAACATTAGCAGCTTTATCAGCATTTATTATTTTGAAATCATTAAGTTTTCACAGTATCTGGTGGTTTCTAGTGAAGATGAAGTGACAGCAAGTCTCAATACACCAGCAGTCCACTCAGTATTATTGTTATTACTACTACTACTACTACTACAAGCAAACCCCATTTTACATGATTAATTTGGTCCAACTTTTACTTGCTTACAATGAATTTACATTAAGTTAATTAATAGAATAATTGGGAATAATTACAATGAATCCCTGTCCGTTCAGATCACGGTAACTGAATAATTACACACGTAATACAGGAAATGGTCGGAGTTTTCCAAATTGCTGGAGTTTTCCTGTAGCACGTATTAATTGTTAATAGTACCAACAGGTCTAATTAGTCACTCAATAGAGACTGTCACATGACCAATGTCTTTTAGCAGCATGGATTTTATGATATATCTGACTCGAATTTAGCAGCTTGACGTTTTGGGGGTGATCAATTAAAACATTGGAAAAAGTGGTGATCAGTGAATAAGTTACTTCTCTCGCATTTTGTTGGGCAGTGATCACTAAAAAAGTCTGAATTTTCAGCAAACAAGTGTGAACACTGCCGGATACAATCTAAGGGGTCAATTTAGCATAAACAAAAAAAAAAGAAGATTTTTGGCTTGCATTATTGAGTGTAGTATAGCGATCAGTCTCCTCCTCCTCCTCCTCCTCCTCAACTGGATTGTCACGGGAGGCTTGCTACATGATCCCCAGCTGCTTACGGCATCTGGTGTTCCCAGAGGGTCACCCATTTGGCACTGACCAGGCTCAATGTTGCTTAACTTTGGTGGTCATACGAGAACCAGTGTGTCGAACATGATTTGGCCTTAACACAGATGATATATCTTGTCTTAGCAAGTCGTCAATCCAGTGTCATGGACAAAATAACTCTACATTACAATAGTGTGTTTAACTTTTGCATGGCAGCATTTCCTTTGCATATTTACTTTAGTGATATGACAACTAGTTAATTTTATTTTAACCATGTTTATTTATCTTTAGTATTTATTCCTAGGAAAGGTCATTTGGTACCCAATTAGAGTAATTAGACCCATAACCAATTTTTTTTTTAGTGCTCAATATGAGAAGCAGTAGCTGTACTGCGAAT
>VCCN01002219.1:2291660-2303603 GCA_006491835.1 Architeuthis dux | reverse complement strand
TTTATATAAGTTTATATTTATATAAGACTTACTGTCTTAAAGTTTTTAAAGATGCTACTACGGAAAATGTTTTTAAACTCAAGATCTTTCCTACAGAAATGTTTTCTGTTTATTTCATTACTTGTCATGAGAGATGTTCAGTGGGATTTATGTTTACTCAGAATTAGATCTTATAATACTATAAGTAAATTTCTTGTAGAGATTAGTTGTTTAACATGGAACTGTTTCAGTGATTTGTGGTATATACACACACACACACACACACAAAGAAAAATGTTAAAATTGTGGTAAATATTCTTAATCCATTAAATTGAATGCATTATTTTTGTTGCGTCTATTAAAATATATTTTTGAATTTGGACTGAAAGTGCACTTATAATATAAACAAGAAAAATGACAGGGACTCAAGCCCCTCACCTCTGCATGTGTCAAGCCCCTCACCTCTGCATGTGTCAAGCCCCTCACCTCTGCATGTACATGTTATGCAGAATGACTTTAGATACTGCTACTGTGACATAATGGAACTAACCTGTTGAATTTTTGTTTATATTTTCTTACTGCCCTAAAAGCAAGCGAAATAACATTAGCATTCACATCTCTGGAAACACTATAGGCGGCACAAATATGCCGAGTAATATCAATTTGCAATTCTGCTGCCAACATAGAACAAGCCGTAGCCATTAACAACGTTAAGATAATGTAATCCGTTCCAGAAATGGAAGTTGATAATGATATATTTCCCCTGTGATTAATATTTTTCTTTTATTTATTATTAAAAATGAGGTTTTTATCTACAAGTGTCCCAGCAATGAAATCATGAACTGTTAAAAAACTGATTAATGCGGACATGCAAATAAGGACTGCATTTACAAAGTCAAGTGGGTGCAGGCATACTGATGTCATTTTTCAAAAGAGACCCAGATTAGGGTGTGAATATTTTATACAATGTATGCACATAAATTTGGGTGGGAATTGTTTTATCTTATCAAGAATGGGAAAAAAAAAAAAAACGGTCTGATTAGTCACTCAATAGAAACCGTCACATGACCAATGTCTTTTGGCAGCATGACATGTTGGGGGTGATCAATTACAAAAATTGGAAAAAGGGGTGATCAATGAATAAGTTACTTCTCTCGCCTTTTGTTGTGCAGCGATAACTAAAAAAATGTCTTGAGCTTGAATGCTGCTTAACACAAACTAAGGTACCAATTTATCATAAACTTACACTGCAAATTGACCCCCCCACCTATACACACACACATACTAAAAACTTATGTAGAGTGGGAATTTCCAACAAAAAAATGTTTAAATTTTCAGCCATCTTGCGCCATTACTGCAGCCTGTAAGCGAGATAAATAGATAGCCAGCCAGACCCACTTAAAAACTGGAGAAATCTATGTTGACAATTTGGATGACAGTTTTGATTGATGGTTTCTAATGAGGAAGGGAATAAGAGAATTGTGAAAGGGAATTTGGGGGGGATAACAGATAATGAAAGAGAATGTTTGTTGCCAAAACAAAAATCTTTTTTTTCTTCACAAACAGCAAAAAATTACCATATTTGATTTGATGACATATAAAACCAACATTTTTTCCAAATATTAGAATAAATGCACAAAATGGAACTTGCTTTGAACTTGGCCAATTTGGTCCTAGCACTGTAATAGGGTTTCCGTAGGAATTTATGAGTTGACTAATGAAACCAATTGGACATGCTAGAGTCAAAATAACCTGGGTACACATTTCAGATCAGTTGTTAAAAAGTTTTAGCACCATAATGGCAGATTTTTACTGTGGTGCCCTGGTCAGAAAAACACTTTTCTTTTCCTCAAACAAAAACAAGTTGTATACTGTTGGAAAGTGATGTTAAAATGAAGGTGACAACAACACGAAAAGGATCTTTAATTGCCAATAACTTAAAAACAGTCTGTCCAAGACATATGATCCTTATGTGAATTGGAATCAGCTCCAAATTTCATTTTCATTTTTTTAAAGAAAATAAAGAGTTTTTTGTTTTTATAAAATTAGCAAAATTTGAAAAGGAGACATTTTGATCCACCTACGTGCAGTCAGAAAAGTCACATAGCTTATGACCATCATGAAAAGATGTACCTCTATGCAAAATTGTGGCCTACAATTTAGAACAGACATACAAACATATATACATTCACTTTTATAAAGATTACTTCAATTGTTATATTTTGTAATGCCCTAGCTATGAAAAAAGAAGAATTTGCTCCTCACTGAGTATCCGTACACTTGTGGCCTTGTATTGTACAGAAATCAACTTGGTATATATCAGTAATAATAATAAATACAGAATGCTTCACAGTGGATCAGTGGTTAGTGAACGACTCTTGCAGACTATTACAACTGAAGTGAATTTGCCTGTCACTAGGTGCCCCACACTTGTGGTTTTGTGCTGTACTCAGCACAGCTTAGTAAATAAAGTATCTCATCATAGAGCAATGGTCAGTAAGCTAATCATCCAGAATATTACTGTAGGGAGTTAGAGCTCACAAAGTGCCTCACACTTGAGGCCTCATGCCATACTAAGTTTAGTAAATATTAATATAGGCCTTCCTCATTATTATGTGGTTGTTGGGTCTCCAAGAAAGCTAACATCACATTTTAACAGACTCAACCAATTTAGTTATTTTGGAGCTAGATTAATATTTTGTGTCCATCATCCACCCACATTGGATGTGAAATATGGAAATTAACAAAACGAGCTGAAAACCAACTTTGAATAGCATAGAGAGCCATGGAAAGAGCAATGCTAGGGATAACTAAGAGATAGAAAAAGATCAACATGGATCAGAGAGAGTACTAGAGTGAAGTATATTATACAAATAATTAAGCAGCAAAAATGGAGATGTGCTGGTCACCTAGCAAGAAGAAACGACAATAGATGGGGGGAAAGAGACTAACCGATTGGTGCCCATGGGACAGTAAACACAGTAGGAAAAGACCAGACACAAGATGGAGGGATGAAATAGAAACGTTTGCCGGTAAAATGTGGCAGAGGTTAGCACAAGAGATGTCGTCATGGAAGGAGATGGGAAAGGCCTTTGTCCAGCAGTGGACTTACGACGGCTGATGATGATCCATCCATATTATGAGAACGCCTGTACTACAGAGTTTTATCATTATTGCAGTTTAATGTTATGCTTATCAAATCTTTTTCTGCTGCTTATATTTGACAGTTCACTGTGTTTTTTATTCCCTTGTGGACCGTTAATCGGTTTACCTCACCTGTTACATTATGCATATGTATGTAAATACTTACATATACGCTAGAGTTTGTTCATTGAGAGAAACTTCCACAGTAATCTGCAGCTTTAGCTAAAAAATCCCAGAAGAAAATTGCATGATGGGATATCTGGATTGATGCCATTTCAAAAAGAAATAAGTACATAAAATAAATATGATAGATTCGTAAAGTAAATCTAATCTGGGAACTCCAAATCTACATTTTTATTTTGCTTCCTCAGCCTGCTCGACGGTATCAATATTGGGTATAAGAAATACAATTAGATACAGTTGCTGCTTGTTACTTTATTCCAACCAGATAATAACTTTTCAACACACACAAAAAAAAATTTGTTTTCCACAACAGTCTGGTTCGTGCTGATACCATTTATTAACATGGTCGTAGCCAAGTTGTTTGCACAGTTCCGAGCATATGACTGTATCTAGAAAGTGTCAACGTAGGCTTCTTCATTTTTTAAACTGGTTTGGCTAGCTGGCTATGTATAGCGCATACAGGCCTCACCAATGCAGGTAGAGGGCTGAAAATTTAAACATTTACTCCTTATGTCTAGAAAAAAAAAAGTTGTTTTTTTGTTTTTTGAAAATTCCTCTCCTTCAGTTATTCTGGGCTGCAACGATAAGGGATTCTGTTTCTCTTTTTAGGTGTCCTCTGCATAACTATGTCCATTTGTTATAATTTCTATCTACCTTTCAAATTCTACATGGAGAGTTTTCTTTTCCTATTTTTCTTTCCTTGTTGCATCTCTCACTATTCCTGCTGTTTTTCTTGCTTGCTTCACTGTTTCAAGTAAGTTTTCATGAAATTTTCACTGCAATGTTGTGCATAGTTTTCATGTCCCATTTTGGCTATTTGGACACTGTCCTCAATGCTGAGGAGGCCTCTACCTGCTCCGTTCCCTTTTCATACAGTCGGTGTTGTCCTTGGGGTTCATTAGTTTCCTGATCTGTTGATTTGAACTCTTCTTTTGTCCAGCTTAGGAAGGGTCCTGTGTATCTCACTATTAATACTGCCTAGGAGTTCATCGCTCTTATAACATTTGTGCTGTTTAATTTTGTTTCCAATAGTGACATAGTGGAATATCAATCCGGTCGAATATCCGGCGCCGGATTCACAAAACCTCACTGCCACATGTTTCAAATTTTGCGCACACCCAATATTTGATGTGGATTTCAATTTAATTTAATTTTTTACTTTGGAATCCAATTTTCTTTTTGTGAATCTGGCACCGGATATCCAACCAGATTGATATTCCAGTTCATCACTGATTTCCAATATTTCTTTTTATCTTCCTAAGATAATCCTTATCTTTTCCTTCATTTCATCCTGCTTTGTATCACATTCAAGTACTCCTTCAGGTAGTTATAGTGGTCCTTTGTGGTTAACACCTTGATTGTTTTGTTGTGAACATGCAAATAACGACTTCCAGTCGTCAGCAATGGCCTAACAGCTAGAATGAACATGGCATAAGTGGGGGGGGGGAGGTTGGTACAGTACAAACCATAGAGTTTCTGTGGTATGTGAGGATGCGAGGATGAGAGGAGGGCTGGAAGAGGAAGAAGAAGAAGAAAAGAAAGAAAAGAAGAAAGAAAAGAAGAAAGAAAAGAAGAAAGAAAAGAAGAAAGAAAAGAAGAAAGAAAAGAAGGAAGAAAAGAAGGAAGAAAAGAAGGAAGAAAAGAAGGAAGAAAAGAAGGAAGAAAAGAAAGAAAAGAAGAAAGAAAAGAAGAAAGAAAAGAAAGAAAAGAAGAAAGAAAAGAAAGAAAAGAAGAAAGAAAAGAAAGAAAAGAAGAAAAAAACAAAAAAGAAAAAGAAAAGAGAAAAGAAAGAAAAGAAAAAAGAAAAAAGAAAGAAAAAAGAAAGAAAAAAGAAAGAAAAAAGAAAGAAAAAAGAAAGAAAAAAGAAAGAAAAAAAAGAAAAAAGGAAGAAAAATGAAAAAACAAAAAGAAAGAAAGAAAAAGAAGAAAAAGAAGAAAAAGAAAAAGAAGAAAATAAGAAGAATACTGAGGAAGGTAGTAGGATTTGAAGAGACTTGCTGTCACTCAATCACCAGACATCTTGTGTGAACATGCAGACTCCACTCAGCCTTCAGCGATGACCACCAGACATCTGATGAGAAAGTGCAAACTATAGCACTGCTTTGGACTGAGGGAAAGTGTGAGGAATGTGGAGACTTGCTGTTACTCAATTTCCAGCGTTAATCATCCAGTGTCTGGTGTGACCATACAAATGCATGAAATATAAATAAGATCTGTTTTTTTTCAAATTAGTTATTTTGTTATAAATAATAATTCTGGGGTTATCAATTGTATCGGTTTGCGGCAAATATTTTGTGTCTATGAATGAACTGTAAGTGGGTGTGCCTTAGGTTTTGGTTTGCGAGTCACAAATCTATGTATGTAAAAAATAATAATCTTATAATATAAATGCCCATGTCACAGTTTGTCTGTTTTCTGTGACGCTTAAGCAATCAGAAAGAAAGGAGGGGGTAAAGCAAGGCTCTGCTGTGTATGTGGGTTCGTTTCTACTACCACTGATGTCTTAATAGTAGCATGGAAACAATTCCATAAATATATAGACATCTCTGATTTTTCATGAATAAAACTGATGTTTTTCTCAGTAAAAAAGAAGTGCATTTTTCATCCAATTCTGTTGCCTTAAAACTATTGAAAACAGAACATATGAAGTGTCATTTTCTATAGTTTTGAGAAGGGTCATTTTCTATAGTTTTGAGAAGGGTCATTTTCTATAGTTTTGAGAAGGGTCATTAACATTCAAATAAGTCTTCGGATGATTGAACTCCTTGTCCTTGTCATGTTATTGACAGAGAACGCTTTTGGAAACAGAAAAATCAAAGAGGCAGCACATATCAACATGTCTCACTAATGCATACAGTCGACAAGTGCAGAGTTCAACCCGATGTGGCTTCCGCTACTCAACAAACACAAACCCGACAAGACAAAGATAATGAAACACATGACTCCTACGTTATAAGAGTTACCTCCTTTGAAATTAAAAACTTCTGTTTACCCCATCACATTTGGATATTGCACCTGAGGAAAGCCTAAGAATGGATCGGCCGAAACGTTGTGTTAAACGAAGAACTATTTGAATATGAAGATTTGTAGAAAAAAAAAAAAAAAAAAAAAAAAAAAAAAAAAAAAAAAAAAAAAAAAAAAATCAACAGAAAAATAAATTTCATTCGATGTATGCATTTCTTTGTTCGAAATAAATACATTTATACTAAAATATATATTTGTATAATTTATTCATATGTAAATAATCCCGTCACTTTTCATTGGTACTATGATAGTAAAATAAGTAATATTGCAAAAAGCAAAAGACTTTGAAGTGAAGTATTCTTTACTCTAGAAGCCAAGACTTAGATTCACTTTTTCATATTTCTTCTAAGCAATCCAACCGAAAGGCACGGGGGATCTTGTCTTCACATCTCCCAACTCACAAATGTAATCTGCCATTTTGCAAACAGGCCTGGCATCTCCTGATTTGAATTCCGATATGAAAAAGTATTTGTGCATCTATGCAAATATTGGAAATATTCTGAGGCGCTATTCCTCTGCTTTTGCTGCCGTTGTTCCAACAAGCACTTAATTCACGCAGTTTATATGTTGGCAAGGAATAATATTCTGCTTTCGCATTTTGGCATAATTCATTTCATTTATGGGTTAAAGATGTTGATTCTGCTTGGTCTGAATATTCTTAACCAGAGCATATTTTCTGCAGTGAGTGTCTAAAAGTCATTGGTACAATCAAGAATATAGTTTGCCAACACATTGTTTCAGATATACACTAGAGCAGGGGTGGAAAAACTTGCTTAATCAGAGTGTTAGCCAGCATTCTTACATATAAATTATATCATTTTAAGCAGACAAAATCATTGTATGCAAAATATGAAAGGTGTATCTGGTCTACACTTTTAGATATGAACAAAACAGTGTGACAAGTTTTATGGGTTACAAAGAAATGGACACTGGCTTTTATGTAGATATAGCCCTATTAACAAAAACAAAAAACAGCCTTATTCTGTTAGTAACACTTGCTGATTTTAATTATGCAATACAGATTGATAGCTGAAACTTGTGCCAACTAACTTTAGGTAAACATCATCAAAATTTACTTTTAAGCACTGGTGTAGCTCTGTAAAAATTTGTTTTTCTTAGCAACACTGTTAGTAGTAGAAGCTATAAAAGCAATATATATATATATAAGCACAGTACCTGTCAAAAATGGAATTATTTACTTATAGATCGGCAATTCTGCCTAGGATCAGAGCACCTGTACGCTCTGCCTATGATCAAAGTGTCACTTCCCAGCCCTCTGCCTAGGATCAAAGTGTAGTATCTGTGAACTTTAGTGGAAGTTACAGATAGAGAAATAAAGAAACAAGCTAAAAGGTCACACTATTCATGTGTATGTGCTTTGATAACATTGTATATTCTAGTTGAGAAAAGAACTTTTAAAAAAATTATCGAACAAAATAGGCATTTTTTTTTTGACATTTGAATATTCAATAATTATCACAAATTCTAAACATGCACTAATAATTGGAGAAAGGAAATATATAATTTAAAAGTTTTTCTTCAAGTGTAGACATTCACTTTTAAGCTTAAAATATAATTTATCCAGTGAAAGTATCAACATATTTTCATTTTTTGTACACATCATTTGTTTTCAGATAAAGCTGCGAGGATTATTCAAAGTAGTTTTACAATAATGGCTTTCTGCTGGTTCATATAACTGAAACTAAATTATGTTTGCGACAAAAAGAGGAAAAAAACAGACCCGCAGACATTCAAATCAGCAGTTGAATGTACTGAATGAAAGATTTGATGTTATGGATGGCACTTTAGTGCACAGAGGCCTTTAACATTTTCTTTTCCTAAAAAAAAGGTGATGTCAGCTATCTTTAATGGGGGTCTTTTTTGTTAGTTCGCACAAAAGGCTAAAATCCATAATTTCAAAGTATGGAAGCCTTTAAAAACTGGAAGTTTCTTTTTCTTGACAAAAAAAGACCCAAAAATGAAAATGCAAATAAATTACTTTTTCTGAAATGTCATTAAGATGATACAAACGAAAACAAAATCTTGCTTCTATTAGTTAATCAAATATCTGTCATGTGCAAACATGTTTTCTGGAATCACTTTCAGCCATTTTGCATCACAATGTACTTGGATGTATTGCATTTAATAGTTTTAACCTGGAACAGAGCGGCAAAGAAAATCCATTAAAAAAATAAAAAAACAAATAAGAAGCCTCTGTAGAAAAGCAATCTCATTAAAACTTTTCGTTCTGACAAAAATGACTGTTTCCATTGTTCTTCAAACCTTAAATCATTGGCAAATGTTCAAACTTAAATTTGGCACAAGCATTTAATTATCTTTCTGTTGTCCTCTCCCCCATGATTTATAGCAATGTTTCTTTTCAATTAACTTGTCTTCTGTGAGCAATGTCAATTTTAGAGGTAATGATCCACTCATCGTATTTAACCCGTTAACTGCGGATGACAGAAATTTCCGTCATTGCAGTTCTATGGCTAACTCAATGAAATTTCCATCTTACTGCGATTGATGGCAACTCAGTTCTATCTGTGAGTCAGGGTTTTTATCTTGCAATAGATATCTATTACAACTGCCACCTTCTGCAGTTAATGGGTTAATATTTAAAAATTCAAATCATCAATGGATTGGACCATCTTCAATTGTCCCCCAAACACAAACAGTTAAATCGATTTCTTTTTTCCTTTTCAACTTTCCTAACATATCTTCTACTCTTATGAAAATTTATTAGTGTTTAAATATTCAACAAATCACAACTAAAAAAAAAAATGAATCTAAAAATTCAATATTTTATTTTCGTTTTATGCATAAAGTACATCTGTTTGTATAAAAAGATTAGCAGCAGATAAAATAAATTTACCATTTACAAGTTGTTGTCTTCCAAAATTAAATCATCAGCTTCAACTAACAAGAGATCAGTCAATGCATTCAGAAACTGAATTGATTAGGATATATTAAACTATTTCTCTTCCATATAATAAATAAAATCAACAAAACATCTATTTTTTTAAAGATGCTCCCGTGCAGCTCTATAAGATAATTGTTCAAAACTGTACTGTTCAAGGTCTTATAATTTTTTTCAGCTCATACATAGTTATGTCAATTTTAACGGCAATACCTTAACAGTATTACATAAAAACCAGCATTAATCAAGGTATTCCTGATCATTGATAATCCTTTTTTTCCTCTCCATTTGCAATACCTTCTGTAGTAAAAAAAAAACAAACATTAGCAATGCCTTCTATAGTAAAAAAAGAAAATCATTAGCAATGCCTTCTATAGTAAAAAAAGAAAATCATTAGCAATGCCTTCTATAGTAAAAAAAGAAAATCAATAGCAATGCCTTCTATAGTAAAAAAGAAAATCATTAGCAATGCCTTCTATAGTAAAAAAAATCATTAACAATGCACTTACATTATACATGTTACAAATGTGGAAACAAGGATCATAAGAAATCACATCACCATCACGGAGTAAAGTCGAACTCAATTCTAACATCCTTTATAACATTTGGCGACTAAAAGGACAAATATAATAGCCCTATTTTGTAAGTAACACTTGCATTAATTCCTGACCACTAACGATCCCTTTCTCCCTGATTTTCAAAGTGACCAATTTGGTCAAACAAATTTTTAGCTACAAAAATTACAAAATGTTCCCCCTCTACCTCCAGAAATATTTAGTTAGTACAAAAAACAACTAAAATTAAAATGGTGAGAATGGTATATTCTACCATTCTCACCATTTAATTGGATTGGACCATCTTCAATTGTGGTGAAGGCAGTAATGAGAAAAGCCGAAACCTTTCCTACCTGTAATGGGTTCAAATTTAGTCAGTGGCTGAAATACAGCCATAATTGTTTCATTTTCTCTCCAGCACCAACTAAAATTTGCATATGTAATCATTAGATTGAAATTTGTAATAAATCCGACCTGTGATATTATGGGTTATATAAAACAATGAATAATACAATTATGACAAGTACATTTATGATTGCGTCTCCGATAATTTCACAGCATGTCACCTACAGTTTTTTTTGTTGTATCTGATTTTATCATAATAATGAAATGAGTTTACAGAATAATCAGTCAGGGTCCTGATTATAATCATTAAATTTGACAGCAGACCAATGGTAATGTACCAGTGGCAATACTATCTTGATTTATTTTTTTATTAGATGAAGCATTGTCAACAATTGTTAATGTTGTTTTGTGTTCAAAGTACTAGTAGTAAACCAGATTAAAATTAGCAGTGAAAAGGGAAAACAAGCCAGGCATTCAGGGTCAAATTCTACTCCTACTTCTATTCCGACTGAAGATGATTACTGCAACTTTTGTATTGTAAATAAAAATTATAAAAATATATCTTTAAATTTTTTTAGTATAAATGTATTTATTTATTAGAATGAAATAAGCCCTTATGTATTTCTAACATAAATTTTCAAAAATATGTAAGACTTGTCAGTTTAGGCTAATTGGTAAGAAAGTTGAATACCAATTAGTTGGTTGTGATTTCAAATCACAGTAAGGAAATGCTAATTCTATTTATCGGTTTGGTTTAATGTGCCGGAACAGACAAACAATATAGAGTTTATTCCCCTTAATTAGATGAGGATTATTCCCTGTTATTGTTGTTCTTGTCACGGTAGAAAAACAAAGTCAACTCCAGACCGGGACTGGAGTTTGACAAAAACATTTGTTTTAGTAATACTAGTTCATGACCTGTCGCTTTGCTGATGGTTATTACAAGTTTACAGCAACAGGCTTGGCTGGTGGCTGCTACTGATACTATAAGTGTGAGAGATATGGTAAGAAAGGAGAGGGGAGAATAGAACATTAGATAGTTTAATAAGAGGGTAGGAAGGGCGAGGACAAAAATAAGTTTAATAAGAGGGTAGGAAGAGAGAGGCGAGTAAAGAAAGTTAGATAGTTTATCATCCATTACATCCAGAACTTTTAAACGATTATTTCCAGATAATAATTTTACTGCCAACAGTTTTTGAAAACAGCTTTGGACAGAAAACGCCTATTCTTAGTGAACAGAAAACGGGACCATTCTTCGTTACGATAATGCATGTCTTCATTACCACTTAAGTGACCAAAGATCTTATAGAGGCGCTGTTGTTAAGGTAAAACAAAAAAAATCCTTTCCAAATTGGACTTGAGTTTGACAAAAGGAAGAGATTGGAGGCTGTGGATTTTTAAAAATATTATAAATTGTGAAGTAGGCAGTAGAAGGGCCATAAATGTCAGCTACAATGATAGACTTGTGAATCATTGACACAATGCTACTTAAAGAACTGTAAAAGTCATTTTCCTTCAATGGAAAAAGTCCAGAAACAGGGAATTTGGAATTCATACAAATTATCGGAAAAGAAGATTTGCCAAAAAGACGAGGAAAAGTTCCAGAGAAGAAAAGGAGACAGCATTATTGACCGATCTGTTTTGTTGATCCTGTGCAAGCAAACATTAATAAATGTGAAATAACAGTCATTACTAACAGATTTTGGATAGACAACCTTCCCAATTTTTTTTATTTGGGGAGATTTATTTATTTACTAGTTAATACCCATGAAAAAAATTCACGGATATATTTGA
>VCCN01002219.1:2274753-2287445 GCA_006491835.1 Architeuthis dux | reverse complement strand
AGAGAGAGAGAGAGTGAAAAGGACAAGGAGAGAGAGCGCAAGAGATGGATTTCTTTTTCTTGCCCTTCACTGTCTCCCTCCCTCTTCTTGCCTGTTTCTCCTTCACTCCCTCCTTTTTCTTGCCAACTGTCAGCTCCTGAAAACAATTTATACTTCTGTTTTTATGCAAATTTCAACCAAACAGTTTATTTTATCATTCATTCATTGTCCAATGAATGCTTTGTAAGAGGAAAAGCTGGTTCAAACAAAAACAGAAACTCAGGCTTTCAGGACATGATGCTTATAAAAGAGGGAACTCAAGAGATGTGGATTTATCAGTGTTCAAAAGATTCTCATTTCAGAATTAGTGATGACAGGTAAAGTAAAGAGCCGACAGGTAAAGTAAAGAGCCAACAGAAAAGAAGAAAACATGACAGGCATTGAAGATGCCTTCCATAAAGAGAAACATTTATTAAATAAATAACATTATTCAAATTACAGAAATAGGATTTTTTTTAGATTTCAAAGAACTGAAGACATGCAATTCAAATGCAGGAGAGCATCTTAAGAGTGTAATTGAAAAATGGCTGATTCCAGAAAGTCCTTCACTGTAACGCAAGACTGCCAAGGGGATAAAGTTTTATAACATTTTGATAGAATTTTGTCTGAAACTTGAAGATGAAGAATTTTCATTATCCCACTAATTACTTGAACTAGTATGCTCATCTGTGTTGTTTTTAGCACATTTCAGCTGATATCTTTATCAGCCTTCCCCAGTTGCAAATCTTAAAGGGCCATATAGTATATGTAGACATGTTATACCATCCTCTCCAGATTGAGGTCAAAATAATAGACAGAAGTGATTGAGACAAGAGAAAGAGTTATTGCCTTTTCTATTAGAAACCGTCAACCAAAACTGTCAAAGGTTTCTTCAGTTTTTAAGTTGGTCTGGCTGGCTGATGTACGGATTGTGCATATAGGCCACACTAATGTAGTTAGAGGTCTGAAAATTTCTACATTTATTCCTTATGTCTAGAAAAACAGACTTTTAGGGTTATTTTTAACCCCACCCCCCAAATAGGATTTTAGTGGAGGGTTTAATTTACAATGAAGTGTATGCTAAATTGGTCTCTTAGTTTGTGTCCAGCAGCAATCACACTTGTTTTTTTTGAAAATTCAGACTTTTTTTTTAATGATCAGAGCCCAACAAAAGGTGAGAGAAGTAACTTAATCATTGGCCGCCCTTTTTTCCAATTTTTTAATTGATCACCCCCAACACAGCATGTTGGTCATGTAACGGTTTCTATTGAGTGACTAACCAGACCTGTTTCTGCCTTTGGTGAATCTTAATTAAAAGCACAATCTTTTGCTACCTTGCACAGTCCTGGCATAGAAAAGGTAGGATACAAGTGCTTAAGCTCATTAGGTAATCTATATACAGGCTGGCATAAAATAAGCTGATAAAAATGATTTTTCACATATGATGTAAAGAATTTCCAAGAATAAAGCATTCATTCGCCGTTTAGATCAGGGGTTGGCAAATGTTTTTGAAGGCCGGCTGGATTTAGAAATATTTTATGTCTTGCAAGCCAAGACGGATAGAAATGAAACTATGATCACACAAAGTTATGCAAACATAGTTTTTTATTACTTGAATATTTTTCATTATAAGTATATACACCTACATAAACTTCCACATACTATCAATGATTGAGAAACGGAGTCGGACACAAAACATCCGACACCTCAATTTCTGGTACCACCGACTGACGGCTTCAAAATCGTTATATTTTTCATTTCCAGCTACATTATTTAATTATACTTTTTAATAAAAAATATACTTTCTTAAACCTTTAATACTGTGTTTAAGTACCATTTACATCCGTATAACCAAGGGTTACACATTTTCAAAAATAAGTAATTTTTTGTGCTTTCAATCCATAAGACTACCCAATATGTCAGTTTTGAAAAGTTTTTTATAAAAGTTTTGCAGATGGTTTATTTACATTCAGGCAGGCCTTCCACAGGAAGTAGCTTGAATTTTCAATTAGTAATGTTACAATTTACATTTACTCAGAGTTGAAGTCGGTATATTTTTATTGACTTCAGTCAGTAAAATCTTTCTGACTGACTCCAGTAACCCAAAACAGCCCTGTTGAGAACTATGAAATTCTTTTTTGGGGGACAAATATTGTCAAATTTGTGGTTCAAATTTTCTGTATATTAATAGAACAGGAAAACATTTAGCTATGAAACATTGATTCATTTGAGGCCACTACAAAAATGAGACTTTAGCTCTGTTTTTCAATGCAGAATTTTATTGTTCACTAAACAAAGATAGAGATGGAAAACAATGAATTTTTGTATGCAATGCCACAGTCAAATGAGGCCTCGGGCCAGATTTGGCTGTGGGCAATAGTTTGCTGACCCCTGATTTAGATAGTTCATTTTGTTCTAAAGTTACAGTGAAAACAAACTCTTCGGTTCATTTTGTGCCACCCTGTACCAATAGAACCAGTAAACCTTTAGTCATCCAATGAATCTAGTCTAGACAGCAGGTGAATATATTATTATCCAAAAGTAAGAAAAAGGAACTCTTATACCATGTGTAAGGAAGTTGCACATCTCGGATATATTTCAATCTAATCTGCTATAATTCATCAAGAGAGTTCCAATGAAAGTAGGTTAGACAGGGTCAAGTGATAGATACCCTATTGGAAAATGTTCCCCCTCCCTTGAATGTTTATGTAATTACTAGCATAGAACGCGTCAAAAATGTCCTTTGCTGTATTATGGTAGCAAACCAACAAATATACAGAATTTTGATCTTTAGGTAGATTCAAACGAAAAGTTATCGAGCAAAAGCAGGAACCATGTCAGTTTTAGTGTTTTAGTTTCATGTGCTTTTAAATTTGCAGAGATAAGAGGATAAAATATATTACTGATTTTTAACTACAAAAAGCGGGGGTCGCATTATATTCGAGGTCGCATTGTACCTGAGTAAATACGGTACCAAATATGAAATTAAATATTAAATATTTTTAATTGTAGCCCATTGTATGCTTTTTCAATTCATCCGTAATTCGTTTGTCAAAGTGATTTACAATTTCTGGTGACATTTTCGCTTTTCGCTTTGTTAAATTAGGCCATCTGTCTAGCAACTTTTGCTGCTTTGTTATCTGCTTCATCCTACCAAATTTGACAGGCTGACAATACTTCAGGCTTGAAATCCTGTTCCAATTCATCTCTGTAGTGGTAACTCATGTGTATGTCAGCAGTCTACCAAGGCCTACTCCAGGTGATCGAACCACAGTATTTTGTAATTTTATCTATCGGTTTGGAATAGGGTGACATGCAAACAGACATCTGCACAAAAAAAGTACCATTACAGAGAAATCAGTATTTGATACTGTCGCTACATAAGAAACTCTTTTAAATTCATTGATGAGGCTTCTTACTGCAGTCTCTGGTACGTCCCCATCTGGAGTTTGCTTCCTGCATATGGTCTCCTAACCTGAAGTACAACACAAATGCCATAGAAAGAGTTCAGAGGAGAGCCACCAAGACATTCCGAGATTGGGAGATATATTATACACTGAAAGATTAAAACAACTTAATCTAGAGACCCTTGAATACAGACTAGAGGTCTATAGAATCCGGAACATAGAGTAGATACTGTTGTTCATGGCTCAAAATGTTCTGATAAGAAAATACTGACCATATCTATCTGCAGTAAAACCAGAGGACACTGCCATAAACTACAAATTCAGACCTCCACTGGTGTTAGAAAAAATTTCCTCTCGGCAAGAGTGGCAAACGCATTGAACAGCCTAAATGGTCACATCCAACAATATCAATAGTTTTTTAAAATAATCTTTATTCTGATATTGGACATACCAAATTTAACTACCATTTTTCTTATTAGTTTAATCCCAGCCCAACTACACTGAGGCTGGCTTAATGATGCAATTAACTGCTGTCAAAAAAGCCTATTTCAAGTATATTCAAATAGAGATAGATAGATAGATAGATAGAGAGATTTCTATTGATTGCTACTTTAGACATGTCAGAATTCATCTTTAATATTTCCTTTACACAATAATATTGCAGTAATGATATTCATCTTATAATGACTTCTTACACACATTGTTTTTCTTGCCATCACTTTAATTCATTTTGATCTCATTGCAATTAATCTACCACTTCCCCATGCAACCCCTGGCATTTCCCAGAAGGCATTTTATGGGCTGTTAAAAGAGCAGCCCATAAAATGCCTTCTTAAGTAAAAATGTTTGAAATACTCCTTTTATCTTCGGTAAATAAATCGTGATTGCTTGGTCGATAATTTCTGGTCTCCTTCAGGTGAAATCATTTGTATTTTATCAAATGATTGATCAAAACTGATACTGAGTACTGGTGAAGAATATCATTCATTAGATTCTTAAACATGAAATGTTTATTTTATATCGGAGAATAATGCTAAAAGTGGAAGTTTTACTGATGTAATTGCATTTGGTGCAGATTCATTTATAAAAGATAATATGCTATTATTGGAGGTTTTTGAGCCCTTAGCAGCAATGGTGTCTATCCAAAAGGTTAGACTAATTGTTAAATATGAATTCAAATTGGGACATAATGCTACTCAAGCCACTGATAACACCAGCAAAGCATTTTGGAGCAAACACTACAGCCAATGGTATATACACAAACCAGAATCTTTCTTAGAGAACTAAAGAATATAAATTCTCTGGGATTTTGAGATTCCAACAGATCATCTAATCCAGAACACCAGATATAGTCAGTGTAAAAAGGAATTTGATTTGTCAGTAGACCACAGAGTAAAATCTACTTCTATGACTGTAATAATAATAGTGCCAAAGATATTGAAGTCAAGATTGGAGGAGTCAAGAGATAAGAGGAAGAATTGAGACTATGCAGACCACAGCACTACTGAGATCTGCAAGAATACTGAGGAGGGTATTGGAAATATGAGACTAACAACCTCCAGTCATCAGCAATGGCTTAACAGATGAAATAAACATGGCATAGGTGTTGGTAAAGTGGGGGAAGGGTGGGACAGTGCAAACCACAGCATTGCCGTAGAATGTGGAGAAGAGGGCTGGAGACTTGAAGTCACTCAGTCTCCAGCGATGACCACCAGACATCGGGAGTGAACATGCAGATGCATGATTAATAATAATAACGATAATCTGGGACTCTTGAGATTCAAACAGGTCACCCAATCTGGGCCAGAAGAACCAATCTAGTCATTATAAACAAGGAGAAATGTTGTCAGCATACCTACCATAGAAGGAAATTTAAAAAATGTGAAAAGCTATTAAATGAAAAAAAAAAAAAAAAAAAAAAAAAAAAAATGAATGAAAAAAAGAAAATGTGAATGAATCAAAAAAAAGAAAGGTGAATGAAAAAAAAGAGTTGAATGAAAATGGCAGAAAGAGTTGGATAAAAGAGGTGAATGAAAAAAACCGAGGTAAATGGAAAAAAAAAAGGGCAAATAAAACTAAATATTCTACAATGTCAATTTTAAAATAAATCCTTTGTCATGATATGAGAAAAGTTAAAATGAAATTATTAATATTTATAATACTTCAAAATAGACAGCGAGAAAAAGAACACAAAGTACAAAAATTGCTTAGTGGAATTGGATATCACGGTAGTCCCCACCCCCTTTTTAGATACATTTTTGGCCAGCATTATCACATTTGCAATCAGGAAGACAGCTGATTATCCAAATGGCCGCCAATAAGCACTGGAACCTATTTTGGTCAATGGAGACACGGGTCTGTCTGAAAAGTACTGGCTTAGAACTGGTAACAGGCAACAGAATGGTGCTCAGAATCTATCGATTTGTGTCAAGGAATTAGGGAAGAAGAAGAAAAGCAAGAGGGGGAGAGAAAAGAAGAGAGTGATAAATAAGTGAAAAAGAGAGAGATCAGAGAAAAAGAGAGAGATCAGAGAAAAATAAGGAACAAAGAGATAATCGTAAGATGAAAGGATACAATAGAAAGGGAGATACAGAGAGAGAAAAGGGACAATTGCACAAGGGGGAAGAGAGAGAGAGAGAGGAAAGGAGACAGATACTCAATGAAAGAGGGAAAGAGAGAAAAGAAGACAGATACGCAGACTGAAAGAGAGGAAAATGCAAAGATACGCATAGAGAAAAGAGGGCATATACGCATAGATGGGGGAGAGAAAAGAGGGCATATACGCATAGATGGGGAGAGAGAGAGAGAACAAATAAGAATGAGATGATAGAGAAGAGGATGAAAATAGTAAAAAAAGGCAGCCAATGAAGTTACTGAATCTCAGCAAATTGACATTCGATAATATAAAAATATTGTTAACTTTTTGTAGCTTAACTAATGACAATAAATATGTTGTTGCCTACATCAATTTTACAAAGCTAGTTCTTGTATTTTTCTTAAAAATGAAAACATTGTATTTGTTCTTGAGTTTAAAAAAGAAACAAAGTTATTTGCTCTAGTGAAGATAACTATGCCTAATAAAATCTTGCTATGTTAGGTTTAGAAGATTAACTTTCCATAAAACAGTCGTAAGGTGTACTTATGTACTGTATATGTTGCCTACATCAATTTTACAAATTCTAAACCAAACATAGCAGGATTTTATTTCTAGTGGAACATTACACAATCAAAACTGATATTATCAGGTATTATTTATAACCAAACTCAACAGCATTGAAACTGTTGCCAAAAATATTTTTTCGTAGTGGTGTACTCATCTTTGGACGGCAACATATTCATAATTTTAGCAACAGAGTTAGCGGTGTACTTATTTATGGGTGATACTGTATGTGTGTGCATAAATATAGTTAAATATTGAATTTATCTACATGTATTTGTATGTAGGAGGGCCAAGGAAAGGGGTCCAAGAGTTTCTTGAATAGAGCTGTGTATCGAAATTTATGGGCAATACTGTATGCAGATAGACACATGGAAATATACTCACAGCAAAGTATAAATAAGAAATTAATTACATATATTTTCTTTTGTCTCATTTCTGGTTCAGTAGCTTAGTACTCCCCTCCTTACACAATTAAATTACAATTATACCTAATTTTTTAATAGTGAACTGCTTTTTGCCAATTTATATATCAACTGTTTGAGGCACATTTCTTTTTCTTCCAATTTGAACTACTCTGCCATCTGTTAATCAGTCTGAGTACTAAACAAAATGGCAGGACAGAATATAAACCTCATTGCTCCTAGATATATGAAGTTAAAAAGATGATATTAAAATGACCCACCTCGCCAATACCAACACTTCAGAAGAGGGAGGAAATTTAACCTGTGGTGCTTCAAAGAGTTAATAGAAAAAGAAGTGCACATTTGCCGGGGATGATAAAATGAATAACCACATTAACACACACCATAATTGAAAAAATGTCCCGTTATATAAGATTTCTTTTTAGAGACTGATGAAATCCAAGGTGGTTCTTTGTCAAAGAATATTTCAGGTGACAAAGTCTACGGATCAGAAAGTGACAAGTGTCTCATATGAATGCGAGAGGCAGCTAAGAAGTTTGATGGCAGAAATAAAATTTCTTTTCTATTCAAATTGGAAAGGAAAAAAAAAAGAAGAAAAATATCTGTCTTGACAAAATTAGCAGCAAAAAACAGCTGAACGACAGGGATTAAGTTTGAATACTATACGGTAAAACTTGAAGCAGAAAAATATAGACAGAATGAACCTGATTTTGCATTTCATTAGAATATGGCAGAGAGATGAAAAATGGAAAGGAAAAAAATTAATAACCAAAAGAAGGCTAAAAGAGACTAGGATATACAATATTACTTATATGCTGCATTGCGACAGATTTATCAGAAAAAGAACAACTGATAGAAAGATTCTCTTGAAAAATAAAATAGTGAGAGAGAAAGAGACCTTCTCCTCCAGGAGAAAAAATAGGACAGTGATAGATATACAGATTCTTTCTCCAGGAGGAAATCAGAGAGAGATGGGGGGAAATAATGACTAATGGAAGAGCAATTCTCATCCAAGGGAAAAACGGGGTGATAGAGAGAGATAGAGATAGAGAGAGAGAGAGAGACAGACAGACCATGTAGGGGGAAAAAAAAGATGTGATGGAGAGGAAGTTCCTCTTCCTTCAGAGGAAAAACATAGGAATTAGAGAGAGAAAGAGGGAAATCATCCTTGAGAGATAAAAATAGAGAGATATCATCCGGGGGGGAGGGGAAGAGCAATAGACAGAAAGACTGTCCTCCATGAAAGAATGGAGTTTAAGATGGAGAGATCCTTTAAGAAAAGAAAGAGTAATAGACAGAGAGATCTTCCAGAAAGGAAAAGGTACAGTGATAGAGATTTGCACCAATGACAGGAAAATTAACGTTCAATAAGTTTTGTCACTTCACTCACACAAGTGTTATATATGCACAGCAATACCCATAATAGTACGGTTTTGATTAGTATGTGTTTTGATGTAGTACGGTTAAGGTATTGCTGTACAAATTAATGTAACCAAGTTATAAGCTGAAAGAAAATAACATTAAATTATAATAAGACCTCGAACAGTGCGGTTTTGAACATTACAAAATCAAGGTATACATGTAGTTGTTTATTCATAGACAACTTGTCTGCGGTTTCAGAAGTAGGTTTTTCATGGGGTGGAGTTGGTAGGCCCACGCTCAACTCTTCTCCTTTACCTGGCTTAGGACTAGCAATGGCAACTGTCAAACTGTAGATTTTCTATCAGAGTAATCTTCTCTTAGATGGACTGCGTTACAGGGCTAAAGGGCTCCAACTGCCCTACTATTCACCCATAGCTGGGGGGAGAAGTGGATTCATGCCTTTCCCAAGGGCATTAGTATAAAGTGGATGTAAACAGACTTGGCCAAAACTTCAACTCGGTCTGCTGATTCAGTTTTTCGTGCTGTTAGCCGTTACACCACTCCGCACCTCATATCTTTAGTTAGAAAATAGAAATTCTACCAAAAGCCATTAGGAATACAAATTTATATGAACAAAAAAAAATAAATAAATAAAACAAAAAAAAACAACTTACTTTTAAGAATGAACAAGAATGCTTTTCTAAATCCAATATAAATTCAAACTTTAGTAAGAAAAAAACATGTTCGGTTAGTCACTCAATAGAAACCATCATGTGACACAAGTCTTTTGGCAGCATGCTGTATTGGGGGTGAGGAATTAGACAGAAAGAAAAAATCAATCACTAAAAAAGTCTGAATTTTCTGAGAAAAAGCATGAACACTGCCAGACAAAAACTAAGGGACCAATTTAGCATAGACTCTTATTGAAAATAGAACCCCTCTCGATAACCTATTTAGGGGGATAATTTTCAAAAGACAAAAAAAAAAGGGTGTTTTTTAAGACATAATGAGGAGTAAATGTTTAAATAGCTCCATTGGTGCGGCCTGTATGCATGACACATACATAGATAGCGAGCAAGACAGCCAAACCAACTTAAAAAACTGTAGAAACCTATGTTGACAGTTTCTAATAATCATTTTCCATCAGTTTCCATGTTTAGCCATCAATAAAAGAAATTGCAATCAGAGATTGCAGTAGAAGTCAATAGAAAAACATTTCAATCATAAAAATAAAATTATCCAATAAGTTTACCTTTGAGAAAAAAAACCAAAAACAAATCATGCTATAATAAACAAGAGGAACACGTGTCCAATATGACAACTCTGCTATTTTTTGGCTCACATTTTAACACCATCATAATATGATTGGCTAATTATATTATATTGTGTACACCCACCCCTGTCCACACGCACCATACAAATACACATTTTAAGTATTTTTTTCTTCTTAGACCCAGAAATATTGGAGTATTTTTTCATATTTAATAAACACTAAGAATGTGGCAAAATCAATATTTGAAAGCATTAATCTGGAAAATAATTTGAAATAGGCAAAATTATTTTTTAATGGTGGGCGTCTTTGGCAGCATAGGAGGAAGGAATAACAGCTATTATATGAATATTAAATAATCACTTGCAGGTATAGTCCAGAAATAAAGCATAACATTTATGGGAGTAAGGTTTATGCGTTGATCCTAATGGCAAAATGTGGAAAAACCAATTTCAAAAAGATGCATTAAATGATCAGGATTACATAACTACAATTGAATGAATCTCTGTGTGTCTGTATACATTGCGATTACTCGACAACAGGCCATTGTATGAGGTTGACCAGATATATTAGTCAGCACACAAAGCAGTGATGTGTTGAGTTTGAGGTTTTTGGGATCAGCAGTACTTGACAAATCTAATAATAATAAATAAAACAATTATAGATTATAAATCTTATCTGAAATTATAGATCTAAAATATTTAAATTGCAATAGATTTAAATTTAGATCTAAAATATCTAAATTGGCAATAGATCTAGACCTAGATCTAAAATATCTACATTGGCAATAGATCTAAATCTTGATATAAAATATCTACATTGGCAATAAATCTAGATGTAGATCTAAAATATCTAGATTTAGATCTAAAATATCTAGATTTAGATCTAAAATATCTAGAGTGGCTCTAGATCTAGATCTAAAATATCTAAATTGGCAACACTGAAGAGAATTAACCAAAATATTTTGAAGCCGTAGTTTTGTACGACGGACGGAAAATTATTTTACACAACTATTATGGTAGGCTGCTTCACACATCGTAAAGTCCGGCCCCTTCCAAACATGCACTTTTGAAATGGGTACTGCCATAGTTTTCCTTAATTCCTGACCACTTTATGTTAAAAGAAAGATATCTAACCATTTTTTTAACATCTATCAGAGGGGCCGGAGGTGTGAGTGGCTAACAGCATGGAATTGGCTAGCAGAGTTCAAACTCCAGCTGAGGCAGTTTGCACTCACTTTGCACTAATGCCCTTGGGAAAGGCATGTATCCATCTGTTCCCCCCTGCCAATACTTCATTGGCTAGCATAGCAGGGTAAGGCCCATCACCACCGTCATGTCTCCAATTTGGGGAATGGAGACCTCTGTCCAACACTTTGATGGCCACGACAAACCAGAAGTGGATTATGGTAGATTGCTCGAGAAAGATAAAAGAGAGTGGAAACGGAAGGACGGAAGTGAAGTGACCACCATCTCAACCTACCAATGACATCACAAGCATAAGATTTGAAAATTTGAAAAAAACAGGTCTGCCTAGGTCTCTCAATAGAAACCGTCATGTTACGGACATCTTTTGGCAGCATGTTGGCGGTGAACAATTAAAAAAAAATAGGGGTGACGAATGAAAAAGTTATTTCTCAAATTTTCAAAAATCAAACACAAACTAGGGAACAATTTAGCATAAACTTATATTGTAACCCCCCCCCCCCCAAAAAAAAAAAACTATTTAGGAGGGGAATTTAAAAAGAAAAGAAAGTTTTTACTAGACATAATAAGGAGTAAATGTCAAAATTTTCCCTTGTGGCCTTTTTAAGTGATACATAACCAGCCAGCCAGCCGGACCGACTTGAAAACTGAACAAACCTATTTTGACAGTTTTTCTTGACAGTTTCTAAAAATTAGACAGGCCAACAGTGTTAGAGAACCACTACAAGATTTAATAGCTTGTGTGGGTATTTCAGAATTAGCTTGCTCACATCACAAATTTGTGGTTAGAGATGTTAATATTGTCATCCAGATCAATAAAATGCAGAAGATGTTGACTTCTGAACATTAAAAGGAATGGGTTTTTTTCTTGGTTCGTCACTTAGAAGACATTTTTAGACATTTTTTCTGTTATTCAGCTGAGGTTTTTTTTTAAACAGTCTATGGCCACTGACCATTTATCAGACAGTCATAAAATACAGTTAAAATATCATAAAACATTTATACCATTCCCACAAAATTAAAAAAACAAAAATAAAAACAAGACAGGTCTGGTTAGTCATTCAATAGAATGTCATGTGACCAACGTCTTTTGGCACCAAGCCGTGTTGTGGGTGATCAATTAAAAAAAATTAGAAAAAAAAATGATCAATGAATAAGCTACTTCTTGCAAGTTTTGTTGGGCAGTGATCACTAAAAGTCTAAATTTTCAAAAAACAAGCGTGAATTCTGCTGGACACAAATTATGGGACCAATTTAGCATAAATTTACATTGCAAATTGAACTTCCCACTAAAAAACCTATTTTGGGGGGAATTTTCAAAAACAAAAAAAAACGTTTTTTCTAGACATAATAAGGAGTAAATGTTCATATTTTCAGCCTTCTAGCTCCATTGGTGTGGCTTGTATGTGTGATACATACATAGCCAGCTAGACTAACTTAAAAACCGAAGAAACCTACGTTGACAGTTTTGCTTGACGGTTTCTAATAAATCACATAAAATCTTTATTTCCTGAATGAGTGCCCATGTGCAGTTTATTGGTGGTGTCCCAGAGTGGAGTTATCAATGAAGTTTTATCGCTCAATGAACAGGGTAAGGTAGTTGTGACGTAGACACCAGCATGGAATGTTAAAACAATTAAAAAAACAATTTTATGAGAAATCATAGGAGTAACAAGAAGTGGTTGAAAAGTAAAGAGCGTCAATGATTCTTCCTTTCTACTGGTACCATATCAGGGTATTAGCCAGGAATTTGATTTCCATCGTTTTTATAGGATTGGCAAGTTTTATGAGGTCCATATTTTTATATTTTGAAAAAAAAAAGAAAAAGAAAAAAAAAAAAAAAAAAAA
>VCCN01002219.1:2242713-2254366 GCA_006491835.1 Architeuthis dux | reverse complement strand
AAAAAAAAAGTCATTAATGAAAAGATATTAATAAAACAATCACTGTATTAAGTCTTTGAGTTCATGCCTTATCGTTTTGTTCAGAGGATCACCAGACAGATCACTATCAGAATTTTCATTCTTTCTAATGAATGCTTTAGGATGACTTGGCAGCAAATAAAATGGAAAAATATGTAAACACTTAATAGAAACAGTCACATGCCATGTTGGGGGTGATCAATTAAAAAATTGGAAAAGGCGTGATCAATGAATAAATTACTTTTCTTGCCAATCATGAACGTTGCCGGACAAAACCTTTGGGCCGGGATTTCAAAAACCACTCTAGTCCTCCCTCTGATCCATGTTGATCTTTTTCTATCTCTTAGAGTTATCCCTAGCATTGCTCTTTCCATGGCTCTCTGTGCTATTCTGCATTGGTTTTCAGCTCGTTTGATTAATTTCCATGTTTTGCATCCATAAGTCATGGCTGGTATTATGCAGCCGTTGTATACTTTATGCTGTAGGCACATTGGCAAGCTGCTCTTCAGAATGTCTATTCATACCAGATGCTTTCCAATCTATTGTTATACATCGTTTTATTTTGCAGTCATGGTCTTTCTCTAGCTTTATTACCTGACCTAGTTAGATGTATTTATCAATCTCTTCTAAAATCTCACCTATCTTTATGAGAGTTTTGGGGACTTTATCGTTGAACATTACTTTTGTCTTTGTTCTGTTCATCTTTAAGCCTACTTTTTGTTTCTTTTTTTTTTTTTAAAGGAGTAAATGTTTAAATTTTCAGCCCTCTAGCGCCGTTGGTGCGACCTGTACGTGTCATTAAAAACTGTAGAAACCCATATTGATAGTTTGTGACATTTTAGAAACCGTCAACCAAAACCATATAAACAGACTTGCTGAGAAAACTAAAAGCAATCTGATCAGGTGAAACAATATCCAATTAAATATGCCTACTTCTGGTCATAGAATTATACATTACGGTTTTTAATAGAATTTGGGATTAGTACTTGGTTGAAAAAGAATAGTTTATCAAGTCAGGGTTATAAAATCCAAATATATATTTCGACGGATAAGATGATGGTTGAAGCTTCCCAAAAATAGGGTCGTCCTATAGGCCACATACAAATACAGTGACTAAACAGTGAGCTAAAACCATGAAATTCAGACTGACATTCGGGTCTCGTCTTATCTGAAGGTTGCCTTATCCGCCAAAATATACAGTAAATAAAGGCTTTATTTAAATTCTCATGGTTTATTTGTGAATTGATTTGGTATCAGGATCAGGTTTTCTTTTCCTTAACTCCTGATATTTACTAAGCTTAGCACAGCACAAGGTGTTTCACCAATCATCCAAGTAGGGAGGGCCTGCTTGCCTTTAAAATCCTGTCTTTTACTTGGGCTTGAACACAAACCCCAGCACTGGTTGGAAGCAGGTAACGTTTTCAGCTTCAAGGCAGTACTCTTATTTTTATTCGTGTCACTGTCACTACTACATGTTCACACCAGATGCCTGGTGGTCATCGCTGAAAACTGTAACAGCAAGTCTCCAGCCCTCCTCTCACTTTCCCTCAGCCCACAGCAGTGCTGTGGTTTGCACTTTCTCACCAGATGTATGGTGGTCATTGCTGTGGTTTGTACTGTACCAACCTTCCCCAGTTTCAACCCCTCCCTACGTGCCTTCTATTATTACTACTACTGTTCCTCTTTTTGGCTGTCATTATCAACATTGTTATAATTATTCTTATTGATACAATAGTAAAAGTCATAGTTTCTCTTTGTCTTATAAAGGTTGTTATCAACCACATCCACAATTAATACTATAAAAATGTAGCCAACAACATTATCATTGTCCTAGTCTGGCTGACAAGCATATTCTCAACTGTTTTTATTGATTAAAGTCCTACTTGTGAATACAATTCACCCAATGGTCTTTTTGTATCGACCACACCCAACAATTAACATTAAAAAACATTAAAAAAATGTTGCCAACAATATCAATGCTCTGGCCAGCATGAGAAACTATTTTTTATTATTTCTATGCATCATATGGGCTACAATGTTTTGTTATTAAGTAAAAAAAAACAAAAAACAAAAAAACAGAATTTGACCTTCAAAGGAATAAATTTGAGAAAAAACCGATTGAGTAATGTATTTAAAAAAGAAAAACCAACAAAGAATTGTTATGTAACAAAAACACACAAGTTTTTTTTTTGTGATGACAACAATGAAAAGATCGATGTATAACGAACCGTTATTGGTAAAGCAGAAATTTGGCTAAAGGCATTACATGCTATCAATGCTTTAACTCAAAACAATTCAAAGTTTCACTGAATCGGTAAGGATTTAAAAAAAAAAAAAAAAAAAAAAAAATATGCAACAGGTCTGCTTAGTCACTCAATAGAAACCATCATGTGACCAACGTCTTTTGGCAGCATGCCGTGTTAGGGGTGATGAATTAAAAATTGGGAAAAAGGGGTGATCAATGAATAAGTTACTTCTCTTGCCTTTTGCTGGCAGTGATCACTAAAAAAAGGGAATTTTCCAAAAGAAATGTGTTACTCCTACCGGATACAAACTAAGGGACCAATTTAGTACAAACTTACATTGTAAAGTTTTTTTTAGACATAATAAGGAGTAAATGCTAAAATTTTCAGTCCTTTAGCATTATTGGTGCGGCCTGTACACATGATACATACATAGCAAGACCAACTTAAAAACTGAAGAAACCCATGTTGACAGTTTCTAATATATATTTTATTACTTTAGAAATCATTGTACCACTTACACAAATAACAGCTGGGGCCTAGAATACACCGACTGCATCCCCTGCAGAGGGGTAAATCCCACCAAACACGGGCCACTTTTTCTTTCACCAAAGTCGCAAGACTATTTTTTTTTTAAAACCAAAAAAACCTCAGACTTTCGGCATTAAATGACCCATCATTGTTGCTAAACAAATCAATCAATCATTCATTACACAAATACCTGAAGCAAAAGGGCATCACACAGATTTAAAAATGCTGTTTTTATTTTTTAAAATTTATTTATCTTTTCTTTTTTTCATCTTATTTTAGTTGCTTTTCATTGCAACCACTCAGACCTTCATTCTACTGTCATCAATATGCAGCATGGATAAGAAATAAAGAATAAACCTCCAGTGAGACTCAAACTCGCATCCCTTTTACTTTGGGAAGACAATCTTACCGTGATAGCTGCAGTTGCTGCGAGAGCCAATGATGCAGAAGATCAAATCTAACCATATAGACATATTCTTTATTTTCCTTGAAAACCGGCATATTTCAGGTTTTGTTTACATACACTAGTAGTATTAATAATATTATCTTGAATTTTTATTATTATCAGTATTCATCTTAATTTCAGTTGCTTTTCATCACAGCTACTCTGTCATTCTATGGTCATTAATAAGCAGCACAGATCAGAAATAAGGAATAAGTCTCTGTTGCTGTTTTTATGTATATCGCATAGCAAATATACCTTTTTCATCATATTTATTCATTAAAAAAAAACATGGGCAGTGCCCATTCCAAAAAGGTGCTTGTTTGGAAGGTTTAGTTGGAATGTTTATGGTGTGCTGAGCAGCCTGCCATAATAGTCATGTAAAATAATTTTCCATCCGTCACATTAAATTACAGCCTCGTGGTATTTCGGCTACTTCTCTTCAGTGTTGCTAATTTACATATTTCATATCTAAATTTAGATCTATAATTTTAGATAAAAGATCTATAATCTGTAATTTTTTATTAATTTTTATTAGATATCTTGAGAAGCGCTGATCCCAAAAACTTCAAATTTGACATAGTACTGACTTTTGTGCTGGTTAATATATATGCCGAATGTCAATGTCATACAATGATCAGTGGTCGAGTAATCACAGTATATATGCACACAGTCAGACACAGATTTCTTCAATTGTAGTTAAAAGTCTGAGCAAACTGCAAGGGTGAATTTAATCGAACAATTTCTGTTCCTCCTGGAAAGTTTGATGAGGTGACCTTTACAATGTGTGCAAGCAAAAATTAATGGAAAAACAAAACAAAGAAAATGTTTTTGATTATGATAGGTACCAAACATTCCTTCTAAAATCTTTTTGTTATCCTTACATATAATAAACAGTATGATATTTTAGTACAAAATTTAGTTTGACATTAAAATGAATAATATTAGAGAAAGGTGAATTAATTATTATATTAAAAAATAACATATCAATGAACATTTATGTAAAAATAATACAAAGGTGCTGATAACTTGATGGGCAAGTGGTTGTGTTAACAGCACTGCAGGGTTTGGGATGATGGCATTATATATAACCAGAGACGGCGCGTGGGACTCGCAGACCCTGCAACTGCGGGGGCGGAGCTATTGGGGCATAATATATCTGAGGAACACTGAAAAAATTTTTTTAAATAATGTAAAAAATATTTTTACAAAATTTGCAGAGGAGGATGCAGTCAGACCTAGTGACACCACTGATATAACAAAGGCTTTTAATTAAAATATTTCAATCAAAGCTCAGCTAAATAAGTGCCAATTGTTTATATGAATTATAGAAATATTTTATAAAAGCAATCAGAATGCATCTTTTGAGTTTCATTGCATATTTGTGTCATTCTTTGTACACACCTACAAACATAGCTATAAAAATAGTAAATATAGAACAGAATGTTAGCTTTATGTTCTAGTCCAGTGGTGGGAAAACTACAGTCCGCCAGGCTTATTTGTGCGGCCTGCAAACATTCTTGCACAGTGATGCCAATTTGTGTGATCCCAGACATTCTTACATAGAATAGCGCACCTAACGAGACTACAATGAGATATTGTGGCCATGTTGTAAACAGAAATATACAATAGCGAAGGACGGAGTATTATTTTAAAGTCTTTTAATATATCTTATTTAAAAATTTGTGTAATTGCATAAATCTCTATAAAAGTTTGAGTAACTGTTCAGTAACATTTATGAAGCAACATAATATTAAATTCAGTTTTATCTGTTACTTTCTTTGTGTATCAAATAATACAGTTGTATGAATAATTGTAGTTTTATGGGAAAATAAATTTTAGTTTTTAGTAAATTTAGTTTTTTGTCTAGAGACCTTACAAATGTTCCATTTGGCCCTCAGGGAGGAAAGGTTTGCCCACCCCTGTTCTAGCTCCAGTAAGGTTGCACTGTTTACGTTCTGGTTGGGGAGACGGCATGTTGGTTTGAAGGAGACCAGACACAACGCATGTGTGAGAGTTCTTTGTTCTAAATACATATGAATATGAATAAATAAGTTTGTGAGTATATCTTTTGTTGCATTTAAATCTATTCATCATAATAATCTTTACAGTGTTTTTGATATCTATAATTAGCGAGAGTGGAAGTTGGTTCCAAACTGATAATTAAGACTGTCAAATATTGATGATTTTTTGCAGACACCAAATTTCAAGACTTTAGACAATTTAACGATTGGTATTATTAGTATGTCTTGTTAGTCATGAACGATATGATTGCCACCTGTTTAAAATAAAGTAAAAAAGAATTAAACATTTTGAAAGCTTGACTTCTATAAACAATGCAATATACCATATTTATGGTATATTGCATTGTTCATAGAAGTCAAGCTTTCAAAATGTTTAATTCTTTTTTACTTTATTTTAAACAGATGACATAAGACCATCCCTTATTCCAGCAGGAAATATTAAGAAAAAAGTGGATTCTAAATTTTTCTTGTTTATCAGTTTTTTTTTTCTCAAGTTTTGTTCAATGTGGGGCTGGACAAAAAGGTTACATTTACCTTTTGAGCCATTTCTTAGGAAAAGAGGAGGGAGGGCTCTTCTATGCTATCAAATATGTTAGTTTTAAAAAGTAAAATCACTTGATTTTAGGTTTGCCTGTTGAAAAGTACAAAACTAATGAGCCAAGAAGTCTATATACTTTTGGACTTAGTATCATCATCCTTTTGACACATTTCTTGTGAATATATTCTTAGAACTTTAAATTGCCAGAGTTCAGAATTAAATGTAGCTTTGGACAAGACTTGACTTCACATTCTGCACTTTGAGAAAACTTCCTAAGTCATGCAGCAATATCTATATCATGCTGGCAATTCAGCTCACGATTTCAAGTCTAATCTGAAATGATTTTCTTTGTTCTAAATTCCCACAAATTGGCTTATAGTCAAATCATGCTGAAAGCACCAGCTCTCGTCTGATCACTTAAGTAAGTTGAATCTGATCAGTACTTAGATGGGTGACCATTAGGAACATCAGGTACTGTAAATGACGTGTGGCCTTGTTGTTATATAGCCATCTTGGTCTGCAGGAGGAAAGTCCAGAACTTGGAGAAAAAGGAAGACTCTAAAGTGGTTTATAAAAATATGAGGATATATTTTTATTTCATAAGATACATTGTGTCGTAGCAGAGAGGTAACGAGAGCTGACAGCCTCTTCCCAACAGGGGAACTGGCCTTGTCTTCCACCAGCATAGGCAGTCTGTCTTTCTCTACTTTATATGGTTCGAATGCACTGATAGGTAGGAGTTCAGTCGATATCCTGTTCATGACTTTTGAACACCTGTTGTGTCCGTTTCCAGTTCTGGACATCTTGTAGTTTGGGTTTTTTGTTGATATCCTGTTTATAAGTTTCAACACCTGTGGGGGTCAAATCTGTAACCTCCGCTCACGGCTGCCTAAATATCCAACATTGTGTCAGACTAAGCAAAGCAGAGTAAATAACTATTCTATCTTAAGCAGGTTTATGGTTAAACAGTGGCTCTTGTTTGATCACTGAAGTTAAGCAGTGTCAAATATGATCAATACTTAGATGAGAGACTGTTTAGAAACATCATATAATGCAAGTGATTTGTGGCCATGTGCCAGACTAAGAAAAGCTTTGTAAACAGCCTAATTTCCCACAATTTTATTTGAATGCTGAAAAATATATCAAGCAAAATTTACTGTGATTAAATAAAACTTTTTAAAAATATTTAAAAAAATAAAGAAAATATTAATCTTAAGACAAGCCAAAATGTAGGAAGAAAAACAAAACAAAAGTACACAATTCCAAATAAAACATAACACTATTTCAAACTCTGGAGAATTTAAAGACATTGCCTTGTCTCATAAAACTATAGCCAAACAAAGGTTCAAAAAATATTTCTTTCCTAAAAGTCTAAGATTCCCTTGCCAGGCTCAAAATTCGAAAAGAGGTGGTTGATTTATGAGAGTCCATTATTGAAGGCAAAGGTTGATTCTGCATTGGCAGCTGTTGGTGACCTGAAAAGAGTTTTCCAGTTGAAGAACCCGAGACACAAATGGCCATTACCAGGGAGACATAATGTTTGTTTTCACTTGAGAGGTTGACAGAACATTTTCCTTTTATGGACAGGCAGAGATTTCAGCAACCAGGTTCACATACATATTTCAGTTAGGGATGTTCACAAGAGTATGTCTATTTGTTCAAACCAACTGTCCACTTCTGAATACATGTTCTTAATATTATATATATTATAAATTATATCTTGACAGAAATGTCCCATAGCTGGCATGCTATTATGGCTGACAGAAGAAAATAGATGAGTGATTACTTGGGCAAATCCCTTCCCCATGAGTACCATGAGCAGGCAGTAGCAGTAAAAAGCTGTTACCTACCGTATTTCCTACCATATAAAATGCTGCATGTCATAAGACATGTATAGCAAAGAAATTCTTGGAAAATAAAAAAAAATACAAGATTTACTGTGGAAACTCGTGTCCCAAAACTTTGACTGCCACAATATATTGTTTTGGCCACATGTTAGTGAATTATTAAACTCATGTTGGCATTATTCCTTACTTTCTTCAAATAAGTTTTTAATGATACACAAATTTCCCACAAAAGTTCAATTCCGATAAAGGTAGTTGTTCAAAATTAGAATGTTTTATGCAACAAACCATTTTGTTTACACTGTATGGCGTACACCATCACAACTGTGGTGGGGCTACGACCTATAAACTTACGGTACGTATTTTATTCATTTCGATTTTAAAGATATTCAGGAAACAAACAAGATATTTATTTCTGCATATTTAATTATCTTATATGGTTATAGGCAAATTAAGACCAGGGATATGTGCACTTGCCTTGATGAAACAAAACAGTGTGATTTGCAGAAGCAAAACAAATGTTGAAATAAAACATTTTACTTTTGTGGAAACAAAACATTGCTTTTGTTGAAACAAAACATGTTGCTTTTGTTGAAACAAAATTTTACTTTTACAAATAATAATGGAAGCACATATTTAATCAACCTCAAATCTTGAGAATTTGCTGCTGCTGCTTTTTCATTTCGGGACTCCATCGCAAACCGCTGCATAAACCTACCTTCACGCAGCCGTTTTCTTTTTTAGGAAAAATAAATGTGTCTTATGTGGTGGGAAATACAGTACATTGTCAAGCTTGGCAAGAACCAAATCAATGTTGTTTTTGTTTTTTTACATTATCCTCAGAACAATTTTACATAGAAACTGATATTGCTAAAAGTTATAGGAGTGTCATAGTCAATGTTCCCAATAATCTTTTGTAGGTGCAAAAATCTTATGTTGTGCAAATTTCTTTCCTGTGACAATAGTATGTGTGCACTTTTGAATTTGACATAAGGAATCAATATTTTTTTTCAATAAAAACTCAGTAAACTATCTACAGTATTTGATATCTTTTGTGCACACATGAATTTCTTTTGTGTGCTGGTTGCAAAATGTGTGTACATGCACACAACTTAGAGGGAACTATGGTTATAGCACCCCCTCCCCCCCCCACACACACACACACACTATATCACGGATGGTCTTTACACATTGTATTGCTTTTCAGAGAAAAGGGGAACAGATGCCAATCAGAAATTACTATTTTGGAGACTTATCCCCCACAACATGAGGTCAGCTGGACGCATAAGCAAGTACCACTGGCTGTGAATAGAAACAGACAAGGAAAAGCTCTCCAGGAGACCAATTCAATTTGGCAAGTCCAGAAGGCAGTGGTGAACACTCCAAGATGAAAACGGTCCGAGGCCGACCATTACAGAACGAACAGAACCCTTGGTACATGTTAATTCTAGAAGTAGACAACATGGCCAGAATTTACAGGGAAACAAAGAGAAGTGTCTTTCTTGGTCTTCCATAAAGTAGGTTGAGCACCACTTTTTCCTTCTTGATAATTGAAGATTAAGCACCTTTCAAAACATTTGAAATTCTCCAGCTGAAGTTGCTTTCTCTTCACTCTACTATTCCCATGAGCTGATCACTAGTTAATGAGACCATACACTTCCTTTCACTTTCCTTCTTAAATGTATAATAGTGTAGCACACTGAACAGTTGTCTCCCCAGGGGTTAATTATTCTAATAAAGATTTACTTATACAACACACTGTCAGTTTTGTAATTTTACTAGATTCCTATGAGAGAGTTTTCAAGTCCTGTTCACCAACACAAAACACAATACTAATAGTATTTTCCTCAAACTGTATCTGGTTATAACATATGTCATCATTAGCTGTTATAAGTCCGCTGCAGGACAAAGGCCTTTCCCATTTCCTTCCATGACAACCTTGATTGCGCTAACCTCTGCCATGTCTTACTGGCAAACCTTTCTATCTCTTCCCTCCATCTTGTGTCTGGCCTTTCCCTACTGCATTTACTGTCCCATGGACACCGATTGGCTAACCTTTTGCTCCACCTGTTCTCTTTTCTCATTAACTGTCCAGACCATCTCCATTAAATTTAAGACAAACCAGGAGTGTATGTATGAAAGAGATCATTATTGTTTTTTATCCTTTCATTTATTCTTTTGTGTGATGCAGACTGCAGTTTTGAATGGGTATCATTGTCAATGCATATTTGGGAAGTGAGAGAGACCAAAATTCAAAATAATAGCATCGTGAAATTCTGCTAAATATACCTATTGTTAAAAAACAAACAATACTTTTACACAATATTATTTCAACAAAGTATCTGTATCTGACAGGCAATGTTACAAGAAGAAATTTAGTTACAATGTTTTTCTTCTGAGGCTAGGCTTCTTGTGGTTATCAAGAATTAACAAATCAGAAAATTTTCTCTGGTTAACAATCAGTAACAATGACCAATCTCTTCACTAAGATGAAAACATAAGATTAGTATCTAAAATATCATATAGTTTATAAATGAAATAAAGATGAATGCTGAGAAACTTCTGGATTCTTGTGGTTATGGCCCGATTTCAGAATGCCGATTGAATTAGCATTATAATTCATTATATAAATACCAAAAACAAAATTGAACCCCTATCGAAATAAATGCAGTGAATGTAAAAAAAAAAAAAACAAGATTTAAAAAAAATGAATAATAATTTTAGTTATGTAAACAAAAAAAAACTTATGATATGATAACAATAGCCGTTTCAAGCTTCCGTACTTTAAAATTCTAAATGTTACTTTTAGTTAAGCTCTTATAATGCACTTTTCTGCTTAAAAAAAAAAAAAAGAAAAAAAAGAAAAGAAAAAGAGTCTAAAACCAGGGCTGTGGAGTCAGACACAAAACTCCAACCCCGACTCATTAATTTATGGTACCACCGACTTCGACTAGATTTTTCATTTCCAGCTATGATATTTAATCATACTTTTTAATAAAAAAACAAATATACTTTCTTAAACATTTAATACTGTGTTTAAGTACCATTTACATCCGTATAACCAAGGGTTACACATTTTCAAAAATTGAAAAAAGAATTGCAAGTAATTTTTTGTGTTTTCAATCCATAAGACTTTCGTTTTCTCAGGAAATTTGTCAGTTTTGAAAAGTTAATTTTTTATGGTTTTGCAGAGGGTTTATTTACATTCAGGCAGGCCTTCCACAGGAAGTAGCTCGAAAACCGACCTATTGGTGGGTTTTCAAGTAGTAATGTTACAATTTACATTTACTCAGAGTTCGAGTTGGTATATTTTTACCGACTGACTCCGACTCCAGTAAACCAAAATTCCTCCAACTCTAGACAGCCCTGTCTAAAACTATCTAGAGTGAAATACCTAACGACTATAACCTTTCTTTTTTGGTACGACGCAATTGTCAGGGAGAAACGTGGTGATAGAGATCAAGCAAATATTATATTATAATTCATTTCTGTCAAGTGTTCTCTCCAAGTCCCTCTAAACTTATTTGTAAAACTAATGTTGTACACCATGCAGAAATTGCACAGACACTGCAGCAAATTTATTGCAGATGTAACTTTGAGAAGTGAAAGTGAAACTAAGTAGAGTTAATTATAGTGCAAAGTGAAAAAGATATTTTGGGGAAGTGGCCCCAGAAATAGTTGCGTCCGGAGGGAATATGTCCGTTCATTGTCATCAATGGCATTGATGATAGAAGTGTGTGGTTTGAAAATTAGGAAGGCTAGAATGTCCGGAGGAAGTCACTGTCTAGCCAGAAAGAGCTTAGGAAAAGTAGTTGAAAGAGACGTTGCAAGAGTAATTTGTAATTGACTAGACTGATTTCCATCTAATAGGAGGCAGGAAGTGACGGAAAAGAAATTAGAAGATAGAGGGATAGAAAAGGGTAAAAGAGAAGACCTGGAAGATGAAAGTATGAAGCAGGTCAAGAATATTTGGGAAAGTGAGAGATTGAGCTAGATAGAATGGATGGAGGGAG
>VCCN01002219.1:2206177-2220365 GCA_006491835.1 Architeuthis dux | reverse complement strand
CACATTCATATACTTCAGTATTTTTGTGAAAAATATCAAGATGACACCTAAATCTTTTTCTGTTACTTCCCCAAGACAGTTCCCCACCCAAAACTTTGACATTTTCCTATCCAAAGAAATCCTACAACAAACAATGTTTGCTTCACTGTATTCATCCCAGGCTGTCTCTTGCTACACAAGTAAGTGAGGATTTTTTAAAGGCAAGTAACAGAGATATCATTCTAAGTGATTGCTGTATATCAGCAAGGTCATCTGAATTTGTCTTGCTTATAACTCTCTTAAGTTTGATATAGGAGTCCCCACCCCATATAGCACGGTTCGCAATATAAGTCGAGGGACCCCAACATTTTTACCTATCACCCACTTGTCCAGAAAAAACGCGAATAAAAACAGTATTTCGTCAAAAGTCTTATGACTAAAATATTAAATTTCTTCAATTTGCAATGAATTAATACATAATTTCTTTGATTTTGTGATGAAAATAAGACCTTCGTTCACTGGTGACCTTGTAACAGTTTTGATTATCCACGGTTCAGTTATAATGCAGTTGTCTTTCATAGTCTCCAACAACCATGTTATAAAGAGGAACTACTGTACCAAAGAGAATTAGTCACAAGAATATTGCTAACTTCCATGTATCAATGCAAGATAAATATAAAAGAAACCTGTTTGAGATACATCTCTTGACACTGCAAGGAAAAATCCACTTTCACATTTTCTCCATCTTTAACTTTGATCAAAGAGTAATAAATTCACTGACCTGAAAGAATAAAAAAAAAAAGAAAAATATTTAAAACTAGTACAGTATGTATGGATTTATTTACATATGGACAAATATATGTATTTATTGCAAACAAAAAAAATAATACCTCAAACAAAATTTATTTTTCAGTCAATTTTCTACAACTCTTTATATTTTCTGTTTTTTTAAAAAAATTATTTTAAATCAATAAGATAACAGAATTGGGTATAAAACGAATTTCTTTTTTAATATGAAGATAAGTTTTATTTGTGAAAAATCAGAGATGCCTGTATTTAGTGGAATTGTTTTCCATTCTACTAAGATATCAGCAGTAGTATTAGTAACCGCGAAAACACAGACACAGAAGAGCCTTGTTTCATCCCTTTTCACTGTTTGCTTTAGCATACATGAACAGAGACACAGTAGAGCCTTACTTTACACATTTCTCTTTGCTTTAGCTTGACAGGAACCAACAAACCGACAAAAAGTGAAATGGGCTTTTATATTATAAGTTCTTTAAAACTGATTTATTGGCATGACATGGAGTCTAATTTATAAAATCTAACATTTTTTCATAAAGTCTTCTACATAGTAGAAATATTTTAATATCTTTTATCTACTCTAGATAATAATCTTTTCTTATTATACACTGATTTATTCAAACTGTTGTCCTCATTTTCATTGTTATAGTCACAACGTTTCAGCCGCTATACCCTCCAGCATTCTGCAGGAGCCTGTCGTATTCAGTAACATTCTCAGAATTTTGAACTGCACCCTTCATTCAATCTATGCAGGTAAACTTCTCATTCTGCTGCCCATCCTAGGCAATATTCCGTATTAGTTAATTCCTCCGTTATCTTCAGGCACCTGAAGAGGGCTGGTGGGTACAACAGCTGAAACATTGTGACTATAACAACCAAGATGACGACAACGGTTTGAATAAATCAGTGTATAATAAGAAAAGCTTATTATCTAGAGAGATAAAAGCTATTACAAAGTATCATTTGTTAGATTCTATCAATTAAGCTATTTGTGCTTCTTTGTAATTTACTGTAAGTTTTGTAAAGAGCTACATACAGATTATTGAGTATGATATAGTCCAGTGGTTCACAACCTTTTTCGAGTCATTCCCCACCTTTGTCAATAAGATTAGTATTCCTTCCTTCCATTTAAATTGCAACAAGGAGTAATTTCAAATAAGTATTTTATTGTATATAATTAGACAGCTTTGTAATACGAATATTTCTATAAGTCTTTCTTAAAAAATCCCCTTCTCATAAGAAAATTCATTTAAAAATTAAATCATCCAAAAATTTTTATTGCAATTGGCTCATTAGTAGATTTTTGGTTAAATTTTAAAATTTGTGTAAAAATGGGATGAATTTTCTCAATGCATATTCTCATGGTTTACAGGCTTTTATTTTTACCTAATAGTCTTATTCCCCCATTGGACTACCTAAATTTCCCCATGGTGGGGATTCTCCCCCGGTTGGGATCCACTGATATAGTCGGACTATTTTCTTTGTTGATATATTGATTTATATATATTCCTGAAGAAGGCTGGTCGGTACAGTGGCCGTAATGTTGTGACTATAACAACCAAGATTAGAGTTGGAATGAATCAGTGTATAATAATTCCTCATCTCAGAAATTCAGACAAAATTAAAAAATCTTTTGACTGAGGAGTTCATTACTGACATTTTTAACTGTCTGAATTTATTTTTTTTTCATATACCAGAAATCAGTGGAAGTGATTTACTATAATTGAATTGAAATCAGACATCTAAGTTAATTAAATCATCTAATTAAATTGACATGGTTAATTGATTACATTACGAATGAATGAAAAGTGTTGATCACATCCTCAGGGTAAAGAGAAAAAACAAAGATGAAGACAGATTTAGAAAAAAAAAAAAAAAAAAAAAAAAAAAAAAAAAAGAAAAAAAAAAAAAGAAGACAATGTAAGAGAATGTACGAGAGTGGGAATGAGAAAAAGAGCATGTTAATGTAAAAGGGGGAAAAAAACGGGGAATAAAGAATTTGCATCAATCAAAAAAAAAGAAGAAAAAGAAAAGAAAAAGAAAAGAAAAAGAAAAGAAAAAGAAAAGAAAATAATAAAAATCTGGGGCTTTTTCATTACTCCCCGCCAAATGCTGACATCCATAATTTTAAAGTATGGAAGCCTAAAGAGAAAGAAAAAAAAAAATTGAGTTGCATTTTCTTTTTCTGAACTTGTGGTGTTAAATTTCAACAGCAATTTAATCTTTGAGAATCAAACCATTTCAACATTTCTCCCAAACGGTCAGTCATATATATCGTTTTAGTTGGGTTCCAGATGATTTAAGTAATCAAATGTTTGCAGCTTTGCCTGAAAAATAGGCTAATGCAGTCAAAAAGTTTGAAAAAAGAAATAATTAGCAATGCAGGGCATATCATTTGGGGGCTTTTTTGTTAGTCTCCACCAGATCAAAATTTTCATAACCAGTGGAATTGAGATGTTAAGTTTATTTAATCTGGGTTAGGATTAGGCTTTTTGTTTTCATAATTTTGTCTTTTGTAGTATCTGTTCCTTGAAACCACCATGGCCTCGAAATTCGGAGAAATGCGGCCCTTCGGGGGTCCTGTGGCATGCTCGGGTATCATCTTGGGAGAAGTTGTGCAGGATATCTTGGCTGCGGCTGAGAACGTGCTAGGATCAAAATGGAGTATCTGTGCTTCGAAACCGCCATGGCCTCGAAGTTCAGAGAAACATGGCTCTTCAGTTAACCCAACACTTTTCCATTAATGACATAGATGGAACATTATTTAGTGAAAATCTAAATATATATTGAAAATCTAGTGAAACAGTTAAAACTTTGTATGACCTGTTTTTGTCATACATATATACACACACATATATGATAGTCAGAAATATTTTAGGTAAAAATATATCCAGATATAAGTCCGTAGGACGGGTCTGTCACTGTAGGGAATCGAGTTCCGTGTTCTTTCTTCCATTGGAGATAAGGCTATGAGAGTCACAATAAGTTGTACTGTTAAGATAACTGGAGGATTGATTTTTCAACAAATTTGTTTATGCCGCATCCTCTAGGAACACATCCCTGGCATAAAATCAGGGCAGCCTGTATATTATTCACACACATGACAAGTGAAAACAATTTTTTTTTCTTTTTCTTCCCAAAAATCCTAATCCTGTTTTATTTTTATTTTTTAAAAGAGAGAAAGACTTCTACGGCAGAGCATTACAATTTAAAAGGTATCTTTGACAGGCTAATGAAGCAACACACATCAGCCAGAGGGTTTGAACAACTAAATGATAGGTGTGGTTAGTCACTCAATAGAAACTGTCACGTGACCAACATCTTTTGGCAGCATGTGGGTGATCAATTAAAAAATTGCAAAAAGGGGTGATCACAGAATAAATTACTTCTGTCACCTTATTGGGAGATTATCACTAAAATAGTCTGAATTAAAAAAAAAAAAAAAGAAAAAAAAACAAAAAAAAAACCGTGATCACTGCAAGACAAAACTAAAGGGATCAATTTAGCTTAAACTTACATTGTAAATTAACCCCCACCACCACCACTAAAAATCTATTTTGGGTGGTATTTTCTAAATACAAAGAAAACATTTTTTTTCTAGACATAAGGAATATATGTTTAAAATTTCAGCCCTCTAGCTTCATTGGTGCAGCTTGTACACATGATACATACATAGCCAGCCAGACCAACTTGAAAACTGAAGGAACCTATGTTGACAGTTTTGGTTGACGGTTTCTAACAAAGTCGTTTAGAGTACCTATATGTGGTACGGATGAATATCTACTACTTCATTTGATTAAATCCCTTACCTGCCAAGAGACATGTCTCTTTTATGCATTTAGCCATTTGAATGATTAATGGAAATCAAACTTCAAAAAGGGGAAAGATGAAGATATCAAGGTAGAGAAAAGAAAGGGATTAGAAGAGCAATGCAGAAAGAGAGAGAGAGAGGAAAGAGATTTTGAAAAATGGGAGACAGAGACAGACAGAGACCAAAGCAAAAAGAAAACCAAAGTGGCACAGAGAGAGGGGTAAACAGGAACAGAGAGACACAGGAAGAGACAGAGGTGGCTGATTCTAGGACAGATCACTCAATAAAATTGGAAAATAACACCATCAGCTCTTCAATTTTGCTGAAATTGGGTATAGAGGTAGATTTTTGGGGAAAAAACAGGAGCACCAAGATTTTAGCTAAATCTGACCAACGGTTCAAAAGTTACGAGTGAGGTAATTTTGAGGTCAAGTGCTGATCTCACAATTTTCAAATTGCCATAATGTTTTTCCTAAATGTATATATATTTGGAATCAGAATTATCTGTAGATTCCAAAAATACCATTGTTTTTATGTAGGATTTCACTAATGAATGAATATTGAGGTCATCATTTGACCTCTTGGATACTGGATTTCAGAATAATTCATAGATGATAAAAATGTTCCCTTATCTTTCCTCTATTATAATCCTCCTTAGTTGGTAAAATAGGCCATTATACATGTCAAAATATGCATGAATGCTGCCAGACACAAACTGAGAGACAAATTTAGCATAAACTTGGATTGTAAATTGACCCCCCCTTAAAAACTGATGTGTGTGTGTGGGAATTTTCAAAAACTAACTTGGTAAAAACCTGCTCCTGGGTTCTATTAGTAACAACAGAAAGTGTGGTGGCCATAGTTCTGGCCGTTCTTGAGTTTTGCTAATACGGGCTGACAGACGGATATTATAGCAAGAGGAACTCCTGTTGGATACCATCTTCTGGTTTGTAGCAATTGAAAAAAGTATCCCCACCACCTCTCTTTTTTTTTATTATGTAGTGTCCATCTGAAGAAGGCCAGAGAATGGATAAGGCAAAATATTGTAGTAATAACAGAAACAACAACAAGAATGAGATCAATAGTCCAAACAACATTTGGAATGATAATGAATCTTCTCAAAATTATAGAAGATTTCTTAAACACAGTGATAGATAGACAGACAGACAGACATTTGATTTGATAATAACTTGAGATCAGAATATCTTTGTATGATATCATATTGGCGAAAAATATTTCTCAGTCACTCCAGGACAATCACTGCTTTCATTTTGTTCAACATCCTCTATGAATTGTTTTGAATCCCTATCTAATTCACTGCCGCAATAAGAACACTCAGAATAAAGACAATTCTCACGAGATATCCTGTTAGCTAATTCAGGAACAAAGAAACGAAATGTTAAAAACTTATTCCTATATATTTACATACACACAAAAGCTGTAGTACTTTTATACTGCTTATACCGTGTGTAAAAGAGGCAGTACCACATCTTTGCCATCTATCCCACTCTGAGAGACTGCACAAACTGAACTTGGATACTCTGCACTACCAATGGATGAGGGCAGATTTACTGGAACCATACAGGCCCATTAATAACATTCACACACTGGACATCAACTGTCACTGCATAAAATGTCCATCAAGATAAAGCTGTCCCCATCACTCAGCAGAAGAGCATAGCAAGAAGCTTCAAGTGCAAGAATCTACAGGAGTTTGACACCACTTCAGAGTTATGTGGAACAGTCTAAGTGAGAAAACAGCCACTTACCAAAATATATATATACTTTCAAAAATGATCTTAAAAAATAACATTGGGAATCACTGGGTTAACACATTGTGGCCAAAATGTGTGCTGCAGCTCCCCGGTGTGCCACAGTTAGCACTCAGGGGTTATTTTATTATTTAAAAAAATTCAAAGCAATCATAATTCAATACACTGATGCACAGTCACAATGATAGTAAGCGATATTTAAGATTTAAGAAATTGTGCATTGAACAACAGGCTTGCCGATCTCACTAGTAATTATGATTATTAAAAAGAGGAAACAAATATACAACTTTTTTATGAATTTAAATTACAGGATTCATTATTTTTTTACCTAACTAACCTAACCACATGAACATAAATGCAATTGTTCAGTATTTTCTGACTTTGGATGCCGTGAAAAAAAAAATCTGTATACACTAAGGGTGCCCTGATTCGAAAAAGATTGGGAACCACTATGTTAACCTATAAATTCAGTTATTATCTCAAAATCTACCATTGAACCAACTAAAAATCACAGCAAGCAAAAGAACTATCAACAGACTCGTATGATAACCCTATTTGCTGGGTTTATATCTACCAGAAATAGAGGTAATAATACCACATACACATAAATACAGAAAGTCAATGTATGTGTAAGCAAAGTCATTAAATAAAGTGATTAACAGCACTTGGCATAGAGTGATGTTAGCAAGGTAATCTTGACAGACCATTTGCTAATGTAGTGTCCACCATCCTTACGTCCATATCTGTGATTTCTGATTTCAAAGGGATTCTAAATGAAGTTGTAGTAGCATTACTAGTTGTGGTGGTAGTAGTAACAGGAGGAAGAGGGAGGTGAGGATAGTTCACCTGAAAATCTGACTATTAAAAAAAAGATTTTAAGTTTAAATTAAAGTAAATACACAATTTTTATCAATAATTTGTTTTGGAGACATAGTGTATGGTTATTTTATTTGATAAATAGACTTTAATTGAGCATATAATATTTTTAGCTATAAAGTTAGCTGGAAACTGAAAAGTTTAGCAGATTCTAGACATTTTTTAAGACAGTTTCAGCTATTAATAACAAACGACACTTGGCAACACTAAAAAAACAAATGCTTGATACGCCATCTATTGACCAGAATGGATGTTCTTTTAATGACATCACACATTCTCTTGAAATTATAGCAGCTAGTAAACACCCCCTTTCTACCTCTTTCTGTTTACATAAACAGGACAGTCGGAAAAGCGTCTTATAGAGATGTGTTGGAACATCTAAAAATGGCATTAAAAAATAGAATTGTTTGTATTCAACATCACTGTCTGAGAATGAGAAATAGCTTGAGGAATAATGTATTTCACTTTGATCATTGTCTGTTTGGGGATTTGTGTCTTGGTTATTTGACATTTAATTGAATGGGTGGATGGATTAGTGTTGCTATGGTACACACAGTCTATTGGAATCCCACTCATTCAAATCAAAAACCATACAGTGCAACAATATAAGCACGTCCTCTGTTCAGTGCTGCAAGGCAGAAACCGAGCCTAGCGCAAGGCTGTAACTATTTATATTGCCTTAAATGAAACCATGTGCATCAGAGGCAATATGCAACCTGCCATAAGACGCTCGTGTGGAAGTAAACATGCTAAACTTAGTGAATATTTCCTGCCTACCATGATGTTGGAGATGCGGGATGGACGAGCGGGTAAGGGCACAAAATGGACTCGGCAAGCTGAGTTCAAACTGGCTGAAGCAGTTTGCGTCCACTTCGTACTAATGCCCTTGGAAAAGGCATGAATCTATCTCTCCCCCTAGCTATGGGTAAAATAGCACAGGCTGAAGTCAGTGACATCACTTCATGTGCTTGTCACCTCCAAGTGTATTTTCATATATCGAACGGGCTGAGTAAGTAGTAATGTGATATGTGGAGCCTAAATAGGGACAGTTGAAGCCATAGCCAGCGTAAGGGCATTGCTTACTTACCATGATGCAATGGTTAACAAGCTGGTTTTGCAAGACCATTCACTAATATAGTGAGTTTGATCCTAAGTGCTGCACTAGTGTTGTAATGAAATGACCACTATAAAAATCAACAGGTTTGGTTAGTCACTCAATAGAAACAGTCACATGGCCTATGTCTTTTGGCAGCATGCTGTGTTGGGGATGATCAATTAAAACATTGGAAAAAGTGATGATCAATGAATATGTTACTTCTCTTGCCTTTTGTTAGGCAGTGATGACTAAAAAAGTCCAAATTTTCAAAAAACAAGTGTGACTGCTGCTGGACATAAACTAACAGATCAATTTAGCATAAACTTACATTGTATGTAAATTGAATCCCTGGCTAAAAACCTATTTAGGGGAGGAATTTAAAAAAAAAAAAAAAAAAAAAAAAAAAAAAAAAGTCATAAGTCCACTGCTGGACAAAGGCCTTTCCCATCTTCCATGACCTAGATTGTGCTGACCTCTGCCACATCTTACCGACAAACTTTTCTATTCCATCCCTCCATCTTGTGTCTGGTCTTTTCCTACTGCATTTACTGTCCCACGAGCACCAATCAGTCTTTTCCCCCATCTAGACATAATAAGGAGTAAATGTTCAAATTTTCAGCCCTCTAGCTCCATTGGTGCGGCCTGTACATGCCATATATACATAGCCAGCCATACCAGCTTAAAAACTGAAGAAACCTGGTGACAGTTTTGGTTGATGGTTTCTAAGTGGGCTTTTATTCAATTGAACTGTACATAGCTATTAGAATAAAAATAGAAACATTTCTGTCTATGTTCAACATGCGAGTTAAGAACACCATAGATGTTAGAGCTGCAATGCACAAGCATTTAAATAGTATGCTCTTCCAACATCCACTAGGAGGAGATCACTTGTGACCAGAAGTCATTCTAAACAGTGGCCTTGTGCCAGACTAAGCTAATCTTAGTAAATAGCCATACAGTCACAAAAATTGAGTAAAGAAAGTTGAGAACAGGGATGAAATATATCCATTTATGCAAGAATAGTTTGTGAACATTTTACAAATTCTCCAAATTCCATGATATCTCATGACTACAACTTATATTTTGCACAATGCTACTAGTGGACATTTATGTGGCCTGGGTATTGAAGATTTTACAATTACATGAATGTGATGACTACAGAGAGCATGGGATGACTACAGAGAGCATGGGATGTGAAAAAGCTGTTACAATCTAGATACCAGCTCATAGGTTTCAAACCAAATAAAAAAAAAAATTTTAAAAAGAAAAGAAAAAAGGAAGCCAGCCTGCTGCAGGGTCAAACTCCACCCCTACTTTTATTTCTGTTTCAACGGAAGATGATTACTGCAACTTTTGTATTGTATATATAATGAATGAAAGTTTTTAGTATAAATGTATTTATTAGAATGAAATAAAACCTTGAGTATTTGTAACATAAATTTTCAAATCACGGTAGGAAAAAGTTCATATATATCAGTTTGGTTTGGTTTAATGGATGGAACAGACCAACAGTGAAGGGTTTACTGCCTGAATTAGGTGAGGATTGTTCTTGTTGTTAAGGGGGGGAACAAAGTCAATTCCATCATCTGACTTGAGCTGGAATTTGACAAATAAGAGTTAAAAACCAGAAGAGCCGTGTCAGGGACACCATTTGTCTATTCTATTTGCCACAGGCACAAATTGAATTTTATCATTAGGAGTTTACTTGCAGATTAGAAAATTGAAAACTCAATTTATCAAAATTAAATTATATATCAAAAGCGCTTCATAAAAAATATGAAAATTTAATTCCCGCCACAGATATATCAAAGGCATTTCAAGATGCAAATTAAGCACAAAATGAAATTAGAAACCATCAACCAAAACTATCAAAATAGGTTTCTTCAGTATTTAAGTTGGTCTGGCTGGCTATGTATGTATTACATGTACAGGCTGCACCAATGGAGCTAGAGGGCTGAAAATTTCAACATTTACTACTTATGTCTAGAAAAATAATGTTTTTTTTGTTTGTTTTTTTAAAAATTCGACCCATAATAGGTTTTAGTGGGGGTTCAATTTACAAAGTAAGTTTGTGCCCTGTTGTTTTTTGAAAATTTTAAAAAGCTGATAGAAGTAACTTCATTTATTCATTCGTCACGCCATTTTTAATTGATCACCTCCAACATGGCGTGCTGCAAAAAGATGTTGGTAACATGATGGTTTCTATCGAGTGACTAAGCAGACCTATTATTTTTATGATTAGATTATATGTCTGAAATTCTATTTTACAATTCTGACAAGTATTCTCATGTTTTCATGATTTGAATTGGTTTCTTGTTGTCTAACTCCAGTCCCAGTTGACTTTATTTTCCTACGTAACAAAAACTAATCCTCAACTAATTTAGGGGATTTGTTTGTCTATCAGGTTGTGTTAAACCAAACCGATATATAAAATTAACATTTCCCTACCGTGGTTTGAAGTCACGACCAAGTCTATCTTACCAACCGAGCTAAACTGACAAGTCTTATATATCTATGAATTTATCTATTATATATACAATACAAAAGTTGCAGTAATCAAGTCAGAATAGAAGTAAAAGTGGAGTTTGACCATGCAGCAGCCAGGCTAGTTTATATTCCCTATCCAATTACATGGGATTTTATATATACAATTTTTGGCCATATTTGCCTTATATGGAGGTCTGACTTTAGTGAGGAAGTTGGACAGCATCAAAAAGCTATAATCTGCGAGACAATGAAATCAGGCATGGCAGAACAAAACAGTAATAAAAACAACAAAAATGAGGATGTTAGCCAAAATAATTGATGGAATAGGTTAGGGTAATGTTAATTTAAATGGTAAATTATCTTAATTTGTCCTCACCAATAAATTATTTATATTATAGTATGCTATCAAGATTAGAAAAATGTTATACAGTACAGTGTGCTTTTTTTTCAATTTTAAAGTTTTTATTAAGCTCTTAAGGAGATCTCTGATGCATCTGCGATCAGATGTTAGTCGGTCAAGCATAAGTCTATGTATATACACACACACACACACATACATACACACATATATATATATATACACACATGTGTATATATATATGTGTTCACACACAGAATTAGTTAGAATCTCACTTAGAAGCAGATAATTACACTAATACATACATATGCCATACACTCACTCGAACATCTTCAAAAACATATCTGCATACCAACATTCTTGTCAGCTACAATAGTATTTATGCACAGTGATAAGTTGGGGACCATAACGCTGACTTAATATCAATAACCCAAGTTTTTATCACAATCTGTTGCTGCTATAAATAAGATACCCCCAAATTATCCCTGCCCACAGATTATGGAAGGAAGAGATCCAATATTATTTATTCTCACCATAAGATTGCAAGATTTGTAGATATAACTGATAGCGTTTCTGACTTGATACTCATTCCACATCGAAATTACACTATGGGGAGAGGGAATGTGGGAAACAACATTTTCCCCCTCCCAACTGATATGAATTGCTTATAAGCCAGAAATAAAAGAGTGTCATTGCTAGGTTTTACTCTCAAGGCTGGAGTATCATTAAATGTTAATTAAGATTTCTGATATGAAGAAATGAGATCTTGGATATTAAAGTATCTGGAACTACAGCGTACCACTTCAATTATCTGAATCAGAGTAAAAATACAACCTATAGCGGAATACAACAATTGTGGTCAAAGATAAGTAAGAACGCTCACACAAGTATACAACAGTAACAAATAAGCCTCAAGTGAGATTCAAGTGAGATTCAAACTCGCATCTCTTTTTCCTTGGGAGAATTGCCCATTCAGGGCAGCTGCACTACTGATTAAGCCACAAAGACTTGATTTGAGCTCATGTAACCCATTGGTCTCTGTGGCCTGATTGGTAAAGTGCCATTGTGCAGTGCCATTTTTTACTAGAACAAATTTGGGCTTAAAATATGCAAAATTTAGATTCAATAATCAATCTATATGATTAACAGAAGTGTTTAGTTAAGCATTGACAAGGAAGGAGATTATGTTGAAAAAAGAATTTATTTTACACAATACTAATTTTTCGTTATTAGGCTATGGATTTATTGATTTATTTATATTTTACACACACACACACACACACACACACACGATATAATTAATTAATTAGAAGAGAGATGAACAATATGTGCATTCAAGTCTCCTGCCTTACCACGAGGGTGTTGTTAGCTCAGCGGTAAGAGCAGAGCCTGCGTATAAGGCTGCTTTCAATGTGGACATGAGTTTGATCCCAGCACAACGCTCATTTATTTATTTACACAATTTAGGATACTCATTTCATAACCGAGTCGAATTGGTAGCAAGCAAATATATATTTCTAATAAAAAATGTCTTTATAATTATCAGCAGAAAAGAATGTATTTTCCAAAACAAGTGCTGTTTTAAAACAAGATATTTTAACTATAAGCCATGAAACCCCCCCCCAAAAAAAACTCAGGTATAACTGAATTTAAAAATATACAACTGATATATCACATGCTTGTTTTCTTACAGGTTCAACAGCAAAATAAATACAAGCAGGATTTGAATGAGAAAAAACAAAAATTAACCTTAACGTTGGACTAAATCAATACTTTAGGTATTTTCATATCATCTTGTAAATGCCATACTTCATCATCATCCGTTATAAGTCTACTGCTCGACAAAGGCCTTTCCCATCTCCTATGACAGCCTATCTTGTACTAACCTCTGCCACGTCTTACAGACAAACTTTTCTATCTCATCCCTCCATCTTGTGTCTGGTCTTTTCCTACTGTGTTTACTGTCCCATGGGCACCAATCTGTTAGTCTTTTCCTCTATCTATTGTCATTTCTTCTTGTTAGGTGAACAGCCCATCTCCATTTTTGCTGCTTAATTATTTGTATAATATCTTTCACACTGATCAATGTTGATCTTTTTCTATCTCTTAGAGTTATCCCTAGCATTGCTCTTTCCATGGATCTCTGTGCTATTCTAAGTTGGTTTTCAGCTTGTTTTGTTAATTTCTATGTTTCGCATCTGTATGTCATAGCTGGTATTATGCAACCGTTGTATACTTTAAGCTTTAAGCACGTTGGCAAGGTGCTCTTCAAAATGTCTCTGTTCATACCAAACGCTTTCCAACCTATCATTATGCGTCGCTTTTTGTGTATATATTTTGTGATCTCATGTAAAATGTAACTACCTAAAACACTTTCATGCCGCATGTGAACTCCTCTTTATAACAGAACCAGTCTTTGTGGGGGGAGAAAAAAATCATTCATTTTCTAATAGACCATATTTTATTAGAAACAAATGAGTATGCATATAGTCATTTTTTTTATTGTGCCACTGCCAAGAACACAATAATTGAAAGTATACAAAGCTTAACAATAAAAAGAATAATGTTTTTAGCAAGAAGTGTTCAAATTCTCCCAAATCAATAATGCTTAGCAAATAGTAGAAAGATTTTTTGTTTTTGAAAGTCCAAGCAAAGTTTGTATTTACTACAAGCCAGGAGTCTTAATATCCTGTGTATTCAATGATTCTTAAGGGCTTTCTGCAGGGCTGTGGAGTCTGAGTTGGATGTTTTGTGTCCAACTCTACAGCCCTGGCTTTCTGCATGTACAGAAAAGCATTAGATAAGAACAGCACATCTTAAGGGCTTTCTGCATGTACAGAAAAGCATTAGATGAGAACAGCACATCCCAGTGGACAAAATAAAAAAAATTACCAGATACATAAGAAGAAAGCTAGAGAGTGAATTGTCTGATATCTTGGAATTAAAATAAGGATGCTAACACCAAAAAGAAAAAGGTCTGGTTAGTCACTCAATAGAAACAGTCA
>VCCN01002219.1:2185143-2205634 GCA_006491835.1 Architeuthis dux | reverse complement strand
AATTAAACCCCACACTAAAAACCTACTATGGGGGAGGGGGATATTAAAAAAAAGGCAAAAAAATAGTTTTTTCTAGACATAATACTGAGTAAATGTTTAAATTTTCAGCCCACTAGCTCCATTGGCGCGGCCTGTACATGTGATACATACATAGCCAGCCAGACCAACTTAAAAACTGAAGAAACCTATGTTGACAGTTTCTAATAAGCGACTACTAAAACTACCTAATCTTGGGAATTTAGATAGAAATTGTCTATGTTAAGAGAAAAGCAATAATACAATGTTTCAAAGCATCTACTTTACTATTCATTGTTGGTGACGCTGGAAACCAATTCTTCAAATAACAGAACATGTGCAATTTTCACATGCAGACATAATAAATGCACAGGGCAATGTCTTAAAAGGAAGACATTAGAAATTGAGGTGGGTGGTAGGGTTTTCAAATCCTACATCCACCATTCAAAGATATTTAGCACGACTCCAACTTCACAGCCCTGATTTAGCACCTGAGTAAAAACCTTGTACTTCAAAACTTGCAAACACATTCACCACAGAGAAATTCTGTTGAGTACAGAAGCAGCGATCAGGAAAACAAATTCAGAAAGGTAGCAATAATGAAGATCTATAGAGTAATTATGCTGGAGTATAGGACAAATGGCTTACAGATATTTGGAGAGTTACACTCAATGCAATTCATCTAAGACCCATAACTGTCTATATCAAGCTGCAATCATAATACTAGTGTATTGCACACAGTGTAATATTTGCATATTTAAAAAAAAAAAAAAAAAAAAAAAAAAAAATTAACTATCCATCTTATATACTTGCGAATATGGTAAACACAATCATAATCATAACTTTATGGAGACACGTCTGGCAATTAAGGTAATTACTATGATCAAAAATGGTGTCCAAAGTGGACATTTTTTGTTTGTTAAAGGGAGATAAATATTATTCCCCTACATTCTTTATTCTTCAGAATGTTCAGGTCTTATATATCTCATGAGACATTTCACTAACAATGCAAGGGCAGACAAATGTAGCAGGAAAAAGAAATATCTCTAAAGATTAAAACAAGCAATAAAAAAAACAAAAAAAACAACTAGCCTTCAGTAGCAAGAAAAAGGTTTTTTTAAAAAACCCACTTTGAAGTAAAAACTTGATATTTTTTTTTTACTTATTTCATAAGTTATGAATAGACTAATTGCATTGGGTATAAAACACAACAAATGGCCGGGGGAATGTCTATCATGTAACGGGGTTGCCACTATGATATATTCCAAATATACCCTTTTGCACACAGGCACACACACCGTGAAATATATGCTATATATTGCTGCATGTGTTATAGTATGTATCATCATCATCAGCCTTTTAGCATCCGTTATTGAACATAGAGAAATCTGGCAAATCTTGGGAGGTCTATTGCAAGAGTCGTATCGCCAATATCTCTTAAACCTGTCTAAATTGTCACGCCATTTTATTTTTTGCCAGCCACAATTTCACATTTGATCTCTACAGATCCACGTTGTGAGTCGTGAAGCGATGATAATTTAAGTTAATTTGCTTATATAAAGTGTGTATGTGTATGGTAGGTAGGATTTACTTCTATGTGTAGTTATATACGTTGAGAGAGTGGGAGAGAGCTGGGAGAGAGGGGGAGCTGGGAGGGGAAATAAATGTTTGGACCAAAAATGAAATAATTCTTATTGCATCTGATACATAAATAAAAGAAACACTAGAATTTATGTATTCTGTGGAGACTGTTGCAAATATTAGCAAAGCAAGCAGAAAATGAAAGAATTAAAAGAGGAAAAAAAGCAAAGAGAAACAAATATTTAAATAGATTTTATGACATTTAAAAAAAAAAACTTGTGTGCCTTTCAGAGGATATTTTTCTTGTTCTTACTCTTCCTGAGCATCTTTAGTGGATATCTTATCAATAATGCTGCTAAACAAGCTCAAGGGAAGACTTGGAGGGGCTCTTTTGTAAGAGAGGGAAGAAGAAAACAAAACGAAAGAGTAATTGAATTTTCCAAGTGTTGTTGATTCTGTTTTGGATTGAAGATGTGACGAGATCCAATAATGAAGCCCAAGGAAAATGATGTGCGAGAAAGTGCTAAAAAGCGAATGATCCAGAGTATTAGCTGGAGAGCTGCATATCAGGCATTGAATTCAAAAGAAAACAATCCAATTTGCAATTGTGCAGTGTTTTCCTCTGCCAGCACAATTGTTCTGGTCTTCTGAGGAAGGCTGACTGTTGCTTCCTAATTGTATTCTATCAAGCTGCAAATAGCAGGTGCAGTTCTTGCTTTTTCCAAAGGCGAATCTACTGGAAGAGCAGTGTGTGTATATATCCACATATATAATATACAACATGTATCCATATATACAGTACTGTCAAAATTATTGTGCACTTAGATCAAAATTGACTTCATTTTAAAACCCTATTTAGACTACAAATATGTAACAGTGATAAATGTTCTTATGCATTTTGCATTCATTATTAGTATTTTGAACAAGGAGAGTTTAAACCATTGTTGACCTCAAGAAAACTTGACCTCATCCTAGCTCAGGACGGAGGCTGATGGCAGGTGAACTAGCATGCCCTCCTAAGACATCCTATTTCCTACTGTGTGTCCACTGTCAACCTCAATCATGGTAACAGGTCATAGTTGTGATTACTGTGCATGATTGTCCAATATTATCATGGCGTCTGGTAAAGATTTCAGCCCAAGGAAAAGGGACAATTGGAAGTTTATCTGAAAGGCTCCATGCCCCCATTTGAAAGACTGTCAGCTCAACAGGCTGGATGCACCCCTGAACATAACCCTAAAAAGTCCACTATTCTTTAACAAATGTTTATAAAATCCTCTATAAGCTCGGATATAAATCCGATTAAACATTACGATGATGTGAAACAGTATCATGTAAAACAACTGTTTCATTTGAAATTACCACTTTGATAAAACCGAAAGGTGAAACATGTCAATGTATTAAACTCATAATTTAAGTACAATTAATGTTTTATATTCTCAATGTCACTTGAATTCTTATATATATACTGATCAATTTGTTCATATGCTAAGTTACCCAGCTTTTCTTGTGTCTCACTGGACATCTCACAACTCTTGAAATCAGTCAACTAGGAAATGAAGAACCTCAAATTTCTGTCAATTGTTTGTTTTTCTTCAAGAAAGCTATTTTCTGGCTTAAGTTTCCTAAACTATTGGATAGCACCTTCTATATATTCACACACACACATTATCTATATATATATATATATATATATATATATATATATATATATATATATTTATATATGTAAAACAGATAGTGTGTGTGTGTTGGTGTTTGTTCAGAAAATAATATTGCATTTTCAAAAAAGGAGATACAAATAAGTCCAAGTGTTTTAATTTAAATCAATGACATAATTACAGTCACTAGCAATTACAGTAGCCCATCATAGGAGATGCGGGTGGCCTGACAGTTAAGAGCACAGAAACTGGAAACGGCAAACAGAGTTCAGATCCCTCTTAGGAAAAGCTTGAATCCATTCCTGCCGCCAGCTATGGGTAAATAGGATAGACTGGGCTCTCTCCAGTCTAGGAGACAGACAACTCTGATTTTTAACCAGGAGTGGAGTCCTTAAGACAGACTGCTGGTACCATGTAACCCAGTACAACCTGTTACTTGGAGAGGAGATGAGCACTGCCAAGTAATTCCCATTGCCCTGAGAAGGGATAGTACCAGTGGTGGGATACACAATTTTTAGGATTGGTTCTCTTTCTTTACATCCCTTAATCTTTTGTCTATGGAATTAGGAACTGGTTCTCTCAGGCTCACGCATACTAATTTTTTCATTGTGCTTTGCCCAAGCAGGGGGTCCAGAACTCCTGGGCGCTACCCCTCCTTCCCAGATCCGTGCCTGTCCACACATGCAGACTTGTTGATTTATCTAATTTCCTAACACTTCTATGATCAGTTTCAGGGATCAGGGCAATAAAAAAAAAAAAATAAAAAAAAAAAAAAAGATCCTTACACACTTTTTTGAAAATTCAGACTTTTTAGTGATTTAACAAAAGGCAAGAAAAGTAACTTATTCATTGATCACCCCCAACACAGCATGCTGCCAAAAGACAGTTTCTATTGAGTGACTAACCAGACCTGTTTTTTCAATGTTTTGTAATTGAATTTTCTTATTTATAATTGAAGGCCATATAAAAACAACTAACATTGAATGATAAAGAGTCATTTAGGTAAACAATCTTTATTGCAAAATAAAAATTTGACTTCCAATTGTACCGGAATATCAATCCGGTTGGATATCTGGCACCGGATTCACAACATTCATCACTGCCACCATGTGAATCCGGTGCCAGACATCCGACCAGATTGATATTCAGGTAAATCACTACTTACAAGTACTACCAGGGACACGCAGGTTTCAAACTAATCGACAAAACATGTGGTACTTAAAAGTACTGTTAGTACATAAAGGGTTAAACTTGCTAAACCATTGCTGACATTTATGCACAGTCATAGGCATCTGGGTACATCGCACAAATATTCATCTATGTTGATTTGCTGCCTCTATGAAATTCATACAGTATTTAATGGCAAACATGACACTCATTAAAGCCAGTATCCTATGCGGTTAAACGGTTGTAAACTATAAAGGCCTGATAGATAACATAATAAACTAATTTTAGGTGTTTACTATTTAACCTTGATTGGTTCCAAATCGTTTGTTTTAAATGTGATATTACTTTCTGAACAACCTTATACAAGATGGCACAAAAGTCGCAACTTAAATTGGTCAACATGTTCAATGACCAATAAAAGGTCACGTTCAAGGTCAACTTTTTTTATTTGACCTCCAAGGTAAAAATGAGTACTTTAAATGGTATATATATGTGTAAAAACAACCGAGATATTGATTTGCAAACTTCGTCATTACCTTCAAAAATTCACATTTTTGGCAAGGTTCAGAGGTCAGTATCTCTGGAACCCTTTGAGCTAGAAATATGAGACAGGTGCCAGTCAATGTCTCAAAGATCTATAAGTGTGCCAAATTTGAACAAAATCTATGATGGTCATGGTTTAACCTCTTGTTGATTTGACATGGAATGACCCGAAGGGGTTCAAAACATTCATATCTTTTAAATTGTTTTCGACAAATGAAATATATAAACCAGGGAGATTTAATTAACCTATATATGTAAAATGTTTTCCTTCAAATGCTCGCCATTTACAACCTCACAAATTCTTGCTCTCCCATATAACATTTTGCATAACATTATGAAGGATATCTGGTCCGAGGCCACTTATTCCTCCTCGAATATTATTATTTAGCTTCTGGACAGCCCTTGGCTTGTTAACAGACATTATCCTTCAAATATCCCCAAATCCTTTGAAGCAACAATGAGAGATAAGCTAAGCTGGGTTAATGTTATTGATTGATAGTATCCAAAGTAAAATTCTATTATTTTAGCTTGTTGCTCGGTTGTGTACTTTTTCATGATGAATTTCCCAAGGTTCTTTTATGTATTGGAAAAGAGGAAAACAAAGAGTATTAAAACAGAAAAAAATATGATAGTTTTAAACCCCTCGCGACATTTGCACCACCCTGTATATGCGCACACACTTCAAAGCTAAACCAATCAATATGACATTCTGGCATGTTAAGTCAACTTAATGTACATTCATACATTCTACAAAAATATTAAGATACTAGCCTTGCCCAGGTTTCTAAATATCTACAAGCCTGGCTGCTGCAGGGTCAAACTCCACTTCTACTTTCTATTCCGACTGAAGATGATTACTGCAACTTTTGTAAGTAAGACTTGTCAGTTTGGCTCAGTCGGTATGAGAGCTGCCTACTGATTGCTCGGTTGTGATTTCAAAATCACATTAGGGAAGTGTTCATTTTATATATTAGTTTGGTGTAACATGACACTGACAGACAAACAGTGAAGAGTTTATTCCCCTAAATTAGGTGAGGATTGTGGTTCTTGTTAGTACAGGGAAAAAACAAAGTTAACTCCAGCCTTGACTTGGATTGGAGTTTGACAAAAATTAACACAATCATATGAGTTCAATATACTTTGTATCAATTGCTTTTAAAAAGATGCTGACAATCTTCACTTGGTCTGGGAATGTTGATTCTATTAGAATTGTTGCTTTCAAGCAATTAAGAAAATAGTTCTATTTTACCTCTATAAAAATTTGCAAAAACAAATAAATATAACTTAAAATGAAATTCTATTCTTACAATTTTTAAAAACATTTTCAAATTTTTCCAAATACTTTACTAATTTATATAATTACTGTAAGTGAATTCATTTTAATCAACTTTTTTCCAATGTTAGTTGCATTATTTATTCCTATTCATGCCTTTCTCAAGAGCATTAATGCAGATTATCTCAGTCGAATTTGAACTCAGCTAGCCAATTCCATTTTCCATGCTGCTAACCGCTTGGCCACTGGCACTTCCACTGATATTTTTTTAGAAATAAATAAATGTTTACATATAATCCATAGATGCCTACAATTAGGGCACTGTCCCTTTTTGGAGTTTGGCCAGAAATAGTTTTGACCCTAAATTGATCTGTGGCAACCTCTAGTTACCTTGAAGGTCAACACCACCTATCCCATATTCATCCTTGAGTCAAGTTACCCGTATAGATTAATTTTCAGCCCCTAGGGTTCCAGCAGTTTGGCTGGCCATAAGACGCATACAATCAACCAAGCAAACAAACAATCGCCAGCATTTTATTAATAGATCAATTTATATCAAGATTTTCACTTATTAAATAGTCCGAGCATCTCTATGGAGACCAAAGCCAAACTCATCAACTCCACCCCTACCTTGATGTACCAGTGCCAAGCATGGACGCTGACCAAGCCACTGAAGCACAAAATTAACACTTGCATAATGAGATGCTTGAGATAGGTCTGCGAACAACACCCAGTACGACATGGTAAGGACCACCAGGATCAAGAAGATGATGGGAGTAACGCTGATTATCCAACACATTAGTTGTTTGGACACCCGACACGTATGCCAAGTCACCACCTTTCCCACAGAGCATACAAAAGAATGTCAGGGTTCGAGGCGAGAGGAAGACCATGGAAGATCTCAATTGGGTGTGTGAAGAAGACCTTGAAAGCACACAACATCGAGTTCTTCTGGCTTGCAGATAACCATCAGCTCTTTCTCCCCACGACTCCCTCAATGGTACAAGCAGATGGATGATGAAATAGCCTTCATCTTATATTCATTTATTCCTTGTCAACTCATGCACAATCATAAAGCTTAGAAAGTTTAACAAGAGCAGTGCGCTCATCATAAGCAGTTAGTCTAGTACTCAAACACTCAACATTTTGAACGATCCTTTCAAACTAAATCTATTGAATTATTCACAGATAATGTGGTTCTATTATTTTGAATTTATTATTAGATGAAGCATTGTCAAATAGATTTGGACTAGTATTTCTTTAAAATTGCTTTTGCTTTTAATTGTAACTCTCAGACCATAATTCTACAGTTTTTAGTATGCAGTGTGGATGGGGAATAAAAGATACGCCTCTGGCAAGATTCAAACTCATATCCCTGTTCAGGACAGCTGGTTATCCACAAAGACTATTGGTTATAGAAGCTCAAACCAACCTATATCTTTCATTCTTTATTTTTCCCTGAACGATGCTTTATCTAGTAATATTATCCTGATTTTATTTTATTTTTTATCAAATGAAGACTTTTCAAGCATTATTAATTTTTGACAAGTATTTATTTCATCTTATTTCTGTTGCTTTTTATCACAAATCTTGGACCATTAATCTACAGTTGTTAGTAAGCAATGCAGATCGGAAATAAAGAATAAGCCTCCAGCACAATTCAAACTCGCATCTCTTTACCTCGGGAAGCCTGCCTGCCTGTCTGGGGCAGCTACCTTACTGATTAGGCAATGACATCTCTCACAGAAGACATCTTCAGATGACTCCCCAATTAGAAACTCCAAAGTACCTCCAGACTTCAGACAAATCACCAACTCGCCCCAAAAATTACACACATTTATGTATATATTACATTTATCAGATATTCTGCAGTACATTTTAGTTGATTTATATGAAAATAAAACTGGAGACTATTAGAAAACGTCAACCAAAACTGTCAACATGGGTTTCTGCATTTTTTAAGTTGGTCTGGCTGGCTGGCTATGTATGTATTATGTGTACAAACTGCACCAATGGAGCTAGAGAGCTGAAAATTTAAACATTTACCTCTTAGAAAGTCTGAAAAATACTAAATAGCATTTTAGTGGGGGTTCAATTCACAATGTAAGTTTTTCTTAAACTGGTCCCATAGTTTGCATCCAGCAGTGTTCATGCTTGTTTTATTTGAAAATTCAGACTTTTTAGTGATCACTGGCCAACAAAAGGCAAGAGAAGTAACTTGTTGATTGATCACCTCTTTTTTTCAAATTTCGTTAATTCATCACCCAACATGGCATGCTGCCAAGAGATGTTGGTTTCTATTGAGTGACTAACCAGATCTGATTTCATTAATTTTTTATGAGAAAAACTCAGCAGAATAGTTACAAGATTAAAATATATATTTGGAAGGGAATGGGTTAAGGAAAAAAAGAATCTGTTGAAATTGATTTCATCAAAAATCACTTAATAAAAAAGAAAGAAAAAATTCTAAACTAGCATTCCAAGGGAATTTATGAATCACCCCCACATACTGAGTTGGTGGTGAGTTGGAAAATGGTGATCTATGAATAAGTTACTTCTCTCGCCTTTTGTTGGGCTGTGATCACTAAAAAAAAGTGAATTTAAAAAAAAACAAGCTAGTGACCAATTTAGTATAAAATTACATTGCATATTGAACCCCTCACTAAAAACCTATTAGGGGGGGGAATTTAAAAAAAAAACAAAAAACATTTTCCCTACTCATTGAGGGGAGTGTGTGTGCAAAATTTCAAGATTCTACTTTGAAAGGTTAGGGCCAGGGGAAGTCTGGATACACATAAATGTCAGAACATATGAATAACCTAAACCCAGCAATAAACCAGCGTGGGTAGAGGTGGTTAAAAAAAAAAAAAAAATTCAGTGCTGTGCGTTTACGATTCCCAAGCGGCTTTTTCCAGCAGGTGGTGGGCGTAAAATAATTGGCCACAAGTGTCAAGATTCTCCTTTCCACTTTAACTTTTCCTAAACGTTTTTCCCATTAACAATGGAAGAGTTCACGATGTCAAAAAAAGATAAATTACACTTCAATTCTCGAACCTTATCAAGCCCCCAAAAGAGTAATTTATCTGATGAAGTCTGATAAACACAAATGGATGGGGTTATTTAAGTTTCAATCACCAGAAATAGCATCATAAAAATGATACATTGTTCAGCTTTTTGTAAAAGTCAAACTTTATTTTCAGCACTTTATAAATTTATTATCTCAATTTTAATTAGAAAAAATTTGTTCTGCAGAATATTTCATTGTTCTTACTCTCCTGTTCAAAACAAGAGAAATACAAGCTCTGTCCAGAAAGTATCCAGCCATTTTTAATATCTCGAGAACTGGTTGCGTGGTATTGATGTAACTTGGCAACCAGCTAGAGAGGACCTTACTGCGCATGTGTGAATGCTCTACTTTTGGATAGCAGGCAAACCTACATGTACAGATGAGAGAGGGGAAGCTAAAGGCTTTGGAATGTTGGCGAGAAAAATATTATTTTTTTGTTTGAGACAGTTTCATATCTCATAAACAGAATAATAGAAAGGGATAATAAAATGAACTGCACAGCACAATTCTGTTCACTCTCCCCCTATTCACAAGATAATAATTGTTTTTTATTAGACCTGAAAATGTTTACAGTCTATCAAAGACATTTTATAGGCATCACACTCCACCATTTTCCCAATTTTTCACCTTAAATAATTACTTAATTCTTTTGTTTTTTTTCCAACCATGGGTGTCCGCAGAGGGGTGGGGGTGAACGGAGCATTTGCCCTCCCCCATCAGGCCTTCTTACCTATGAAGCTTGAAAGTTGGAACCTCATAGTCAATAAAGGAGAATGGTGCAGTACAATTGTTTTATGTAACCCCAACTTAATGTACCCATATAAAAAGATGGTATTATTCTTCACTGGTAACAGGGTTGCTGCTAAGATACATTCTGACTATCCTTTTTGCCCCCTTCCCTTGGAAAAGTGGCAGCAAACGCCTATGTTTCCAACCACTTTTTTTCTTTGTTTTACCATTAACCTTATCCAAAAAACTATTACAAAATACAAGACACATAAATAATTTGTTTACAATATTTACTAAGTTTATTCAGGCACGAAGCCAAATGAGAGGAAGTGCAGAAAGAAACATTTGGCTTTTTCTCTCTTACTCTCATACACATAACCCCCCGAAACACACACGCCGAATGCATTAGGTTGATGCAAAATTCCCCAGCACTATTTTTGCATGTGTCAGGAATGATTTGCAAAGTTTAAAAAAAAAAAAAAAAAAAAAAAAAAAAAAAAAAGAGATTTTGAGCTCAAGGACAAAATACGCTCTGGGAGTATACGATTAGGTTGATACAAAACTCCACAGTGCAATCTTTTGCACAATGTTAGAAAAATCTTAGAAGTGTCTTTGAAGCTTGCTCAGATCTTTATTTACCTCTGTCAACAAAGTTGAAAAGAGGTATAGGTTTTTGGTCGCATCTGTTTGTTGGTTCGCATTTTTTCCTGTCCGCAAGGTATCACCAAAAGTTCTAAAAGAATTTCATTAAGATTTTCTGGAAGGATCGACAATAGGCCAAGGAAGAACTGATTAAATTTTGGAGCAGATCCAAGTACGTCGTTGTTATATGTCCAAAACACATAATATTGCCAATTTTCTTTTCCGCAAGATATCACCAAAAGTTCTCAATGAATTTCATCCAGATTTTCTAGCGGCGTTGGCAGTGCTTTCTAGTTGCTTGTGCAATTATTCAACTGTGGTATGTCATTTACAAGCCTTTGGAACAATTCAGAAACTAAGAAAAACTTGCAGAAATGAACATTGGTCAGCATTTAAACACTTGTCTTTTTGCTCAGAACAGCAAAGATCCTCTTTAGAAAAGATAGTCACTGGGATGAAAAATGGATTTATTATGATAATCCAAGATAAAGAAAATCTAGCTAAATCTAAGATACAGAGGCGTGGCGAGAGGGGCGAGTTTCCCCAGGGTGCAGATGTGAACGGGGACACGATTTCCTCTGGCCAATAATGCCTGGTAATTGATAATTATGCCCGCCCTTAGGATATCATGCAACTGACCCCAGATACCGAGAACACTTGCTACGCCACTGCTAGGATAGGCTTGAACATCCCAGCCAGAATTGGGATCTAACGGATATTATCAAAATCAGTCAGTCACAAACACTTTATTTAAAATAAATTATAAAAATATCAATTTCGTATTAATTTCATATTAATTTTTTTATAACGAAAAGTTGTTTATATAAATGAATTAATAAGTATGAATGTAAATTGTTCCACTTTTTATATCCTTTGCTTAATGTTATCAACCTGTTATTGTTATCTAAAGACCCTGTCCCAAAGTGATCACAATTAGCGGCTTCCTCTGTATTTTATGTAGGTGGATCAATAAGTCTGTAGCCTGACACATACATATTAACAGAATTTTGATCTGACATTTTTCACTGGATAATGTTCGGTCTACTTGATTTATATTCACCACTGAATTAAGTGCATTGACAAGGAAGGAGATTATATTGAAAAATAAATATTTGTTTTGTAAAATAAATGCTTTTTTTCATCATTAGGCTACAGATTTATTGATGCACCTACGTATGAAGTCAAAACAGGTACAAGTTATTGCATAATTAATAGGAGTGTACACAAGTCAGAGTAGAGATTCATTCATTTTTGATCTTTTAAATTAAAATGCCACATTTTTACTCTTTCCTTTATAATATTGTAATTACTTTGAAAGATCTGAGAGTCGTTGTAGGGGGTTAAGTTTAAAAGTGTGAATCAGCTTGTGCCAAACCTTGAAAAGTCTTCATGGTCAATTGGTAACGGCAGCCAGGTGTAAACTGGACTCCCTCTGGTAATAAATTGATTCTCACCAAGGCCTTACTCTTTATTACCGATCGTGCTGTTATTCATTGCTATAAAAACAATGGCCCGAATTGAAAGTTGTATAAAAACAACTGAAAATTAAGATGACAGTAAATACTAATCAAATTTAATAAAAAATATTGTGTTACAATACTTCATCCAATAAAAATAAAAAAATAAACTTTCAAATAGTTCTTTGGACGATTGAACTCCTTGTTATTTGTGTTAACACAACGTTTCGGCTGATCCATTCTTCAGGTGTAATTCCAAATGTGAGTTTTGAATGATTGAACTCCTTCCTGCTTCTTCTGCTCAACAGACCCAAACCCGACAAGACAAGTACAAAGAAAGACCTGAATCCTATGTTATAAGGGTTACGCCCTTCGAAAAAAAAAAAAAGAAAAAAAGTTTACCCTATCACACTCAGATTTTACACCTGAAGAAAGCCAAAGAAAATGGTGCAGCAAAAAAAAAAAAAAAAAAAAAAAAAAAAAATAAAAAAGAGAGTAGCTGAAACGTGTTAACAACACAAACAACAACAAGGAGTTCAATCGTCCAAAGAACTATTTGAATGTTAATGACCCTTCTCAAAACTACAGAAAATATTAAAAATATTGTTGGCTATAAAATCATCAACTAGTATAGTTTTCTTATGTATATAACTTCAATTTTAGCTTAAATTACATTACAGTCATAAGTTATACATAGTAGCTCCAAGAGAAAATATAACTCCAATTTTGATATCTATTGGAATAGCAAATACATAACATGAAGAGTAATAAATTATATCGGGCAGAAAAATAGATACTAATCTTCTCTATATCTGGCACCAGTCCAAAATAGTGTGGTATCCAGTCAAACTCAATACACGGTAGTAATGATCTGTAAGACTAGTTCTCTAAACATAATCCAAAAGTGAGGCGCCCTAGCAAGAGAGTTTGTGTTTATTTGATTCGAGGAATTAAATGATATTTGTGGAGACATGCTGGCACCAAGGTCAAAGGAGACTCGCTATAGATGATATTGGTATCGGTAAATAACCTAAAATTTATTCCTATTCAAATTGACTCTACGAATCGAAAAACAACACTGTCAACATTGTTTTTATCAATCAGCGTTCTTAAAAACTTACTCGACAGCTACTGTAGTGACTGGCAGTCTCCTTTATGATATTAAGATTTGCTTAGTATGGCACAACACCAAATGGGTGGGATGATTGTGTTGCCCCAATCTTCAAAGCGGCGAAAGTCTGCTTGCTTTGAAAAACAGCATTTGAAGTCCTGGCTTTTTACATAAAGTAAATCTTCAAATGGTTCTTTGGACGATTGAACTTGTTTGTGTTGTAAACATGATGTTTCGGCCGATCTATTCTTTGGCCTTCTTCAGGTGTTAAATCTGAGTGATGGGGTAAACAGAAGTTTTGTTTTTAAAGCGGGGTAACCCTTATAACGCAAGGCCTGGGTGTTTCTGTGTCTTTGTCTTGTCGGGTTTAGGTCTGTTGAGAAGCAGAAGCCACATCGTGTTAAACTGCCTTTTTCTGATTGATGCATTTAGTCAACATTTTTATGTGAACTGCTTCTTTGATTTTTCTCTGCTTCCAATATTGTTCTCTGTCAATAATCTGGACCTCCTCCAAGAGAGGAAGATGGTCGCCATTTTCTCTCTATATGTGGTCGGCCATGGCTGATTTTTCTATCTCACCCTTGATTCTGTTTACCCCATCACACTCGGATTTTACACCTGAAGAATGAGTTCAATCATCCGAAGAACCATTTGAATATTAATGACCCTTCTCAAAACTATAGAAAATATCTAAAGTAAATCTGTTTTGTTGCCAAAAGATTAATAATGATTGATAAAAAATACAATCAAGATAATATTACTACTACTATTAGTGTATGTAAAAACAAATGATCAGGGAAAAATGAAAAGTTAGTTTATTTGGTTAGATTTCATCTTCTGCCAATCATAGCGTTCTTGTAGCTCAAGTGGCAGAGCAGCTGTTATGTATAACCAGGCTTTGCAAGATAAAAGGGATGAAAGTTCAAAGCTCACCAAGAGCTCATCTTTCATTTTCAATCCAATTATTAATGCACCTGTGAAAGACATGAAACCAATTCTTCCAGTGCTCATCACCAGACATCTTGACAAAATGTATTGTCACTGGCATGGGACAATAGTTGACAGAGAAAAGTGGATGAGTAAGTACATTTCCCTATAACAGGCACAAGGGGTGGGGGGGATTTGTTTTATTTATTTCTGATTTATTGTACATGATTTTTCAATGTTCAATATTGTTTCAATATTTTTTTTGATTGCATTTTTTCTAATAGTTTTGTAGCCGTGATGGTATGCGGGGATACAGCATATACCTACTTCTCAAATTCCAGGTTTTGTTTTTGCATGATCAAGGTCTATTAATGGAGACATTACCTTATGTCTAGTTCCCAAAATCCAGCCTCGCTGTATACCTAGTTCCCCAAACCCATTTCCATCAATCCGGTCAGATATCCAGTGCCAGATTCACAAAACATTTATCGCTGCCACCATGTGAATCTGGTGCCAGATATCCAACCGGATTGATATACCGGGTACATCACTATGTATTGGAACTTTTTGCATCCACTGTACACTGATACAGCAAATTCTGATGGAGGGAGGGAATGAAACAATCATGGTTGTATTTTAGCATCATATGCACTAAGGGTTTTAGTTTTTCTTATCACTGCCCACTGACCTTACTGCTACTTCACCACTCCCATACTTAGCTCTAGGTATTTTCTAAATATTTCTGGTGGGAGGAAAAACAATTTGATGATTAAACAGTCTATACTTTTGAGAGGAGTCATGGATCAGCTAAAACATTGTAGCAATAACAAAACAACACAAAGAATAAGTTCAATTGTCCAAATAAGTCTTAGAAGGATGACTTCCTTAGAATTATAAACAGTATCAAGTTTATTTATTTTTCATTTAACTGACAGATACTATAACTTTAGCAAATTTTAAATCTTAATAATCTTGATGCAAAACAAACTGATCTATCTCGATCAAAGCCATTTATTTTCATTTAAGCAAGTGTTATTAAAGGTGGACAAACCACAAGATTTAATTTATACAAACAGTAAAAAAAACACACCTAAAGAAAGCTGTAGAATGAGTTCAATAATTCAAACTATTCTTGGAATGATACTGACTCTTCTCATAATTATAGACAGTTTGACCCTAGTACATATATTATTAGAAACCGTCAACATAGGTTTCTTCAGTTTTTAAGCTGGTCTGGTTGGGTATGTATGTATGTATATGCATATAGGCAACACCAAGGGAGCTAGAGTTCTGAAAATTTAAATATTTACTCCTTATTATGTCTAGAAAAATTGTTTCTTTTATTTTTCTAAATTCCCCCATAATAGGTTTTTAGTGGGGGGCTTCAATTTGCAATGTAAGTTTATGCTAAACTGGTCGCTTAGTTTATGTCTGGTATCATTCACGCTAGTTTTTTAGTGATCACCACTCAACAAAAGGTGAGTAATAACTTATTCAATGATCACACCTTTTTCCAATTTTTTTTAATTGATTTCCCCCAACACGGCATGCTGCCAAAAGATGGTCATGTGACGGTTTCTATTGAAGGATTAACCAGACCTGTCTATCATTATGGATTTAAAGAGCAAATGAACAAAAAAACAATTCATGCATATTTGTAGTTACCATAACAACTAAATCTTTGGACTCAACCAAATTATCTCCCCTACAGCTCACTAGATGAATTATTTGTTGGATAAAGTATAAACATTAAACTATTTTCAATATGTGGCCTATGTCATGAAGTGAATCAGCTGTATCATTCTTTGGTCTGATCAAAAGATTTCTACCGTTATTACATAACACTTAAGAAAATAAGTACACTAAGATGATTTAGGACACACAGAAGGACAGGTATCTGTGAATGTCAGCTTGAGTACATGATTGTAATTATATGTAAAGTTAAATCTAATAAATAAAAATTGACAAAGGCCATTTTTGAGCAGAGTAACATAAAAACAACTTGTGAATAGGCTCGGTGTATTTTACTGAACTAGAATATACCATAGTGGCTAATGGACATCAGTTAGTTGGATTTATTTTTTTGTTAAGGCGAGTAAAAAGTTTAAATTTCCCAAACCATTCTGATCTAAACAAGTTGCTTAGCCAGTCTTTTAATTTAATATTTTCTGCTAGAACACGGTCTGATCACAGATGTCAGTTGAATAGGAACTTAAATTGTTCTGTCTGAGAAGAGAATTACACAATAAAACTTGCTATCAGCAATGGTTTCAAAAAGGCTACTTTTTTTCTTTTTTAAATATTTTTTTAAGTGGGCGATTCCAGATAATCTTGCAAGTGAAAGAATTAATTACAGCCAAGATAGCATAGGTTTAAACAGGTCAGTAATAGATGCAGCATTGTGTCTCTCCCAACAAAACCTAATTTGGAATGATGATGAACATTGTTTTGACCTGGATAATTTCATCAGTTTGTATAGGTTTGTTAGAAACAGTAAACATCAACATAGTCTGGCTGGTTATGTATTATCTCTAGAAAAAAACAAAACAAAAAAAAAAAAAACTTTTTGTTTTTAAAATCCCACTCCCCAAAATAGGTTTTTAGTGGGGTGGGGTGGGGGGTAATTTATGATCTAAATGTATGCTAAATTGGTCCCGTAGTTTGTGTCAGACAGTATTCACAGATTCAGACTTTATTAGTGATCACCACCAACATGGCATGCTACCAAAAGACGTTGTCATATGGTGGTTTCTATTGAGTGACTAAACAGATCTGTATAGTTTCTGGTTCAAAGAAAGAAATAAGTTTAAATCTTATTCCACTGCAGCATCTAATTTTTTATTTTCAGATTAAGCCTAAAAGCAAAAAAGTAAGTAAACTTTAAGAAATAAAATGGAGCAGAACATCAATAATTCTATCCTTTCTATTAAATCTGCACAGAAAGAATTACATAAATCTGTAACTTGAATATTAAAATTGCCATGACACAGTTTTTTTTATAAATCAGGAAATTCAAAGAACTCAGTGGGAAGTGGGGATGGTGACAGAGCTTTAGACCAGCCTTTCTAGATCAATGTTTTTAGACTGGAGGAACACTTGAAATAATGTTCATATCTCATAAAAATATGATAAGTACAGCTAATGACACATCAGTATGTTCCAAAATTTATATGCATTAAAATCTAAAAATAATTATCAGAATTCAGAATCTTTTTTTTTCAATGAAAATTGACAAAAATAAAATAAAATTCTTTTTATTACTGATATAAATTGATGGAAATAGATATTGAATATCCGGAACCCTAATTATAAGTATTCTACCATATAAATATTTTATCATATTATAAATATTTTATTATATTATCCAATATTGCTTTTTAGAAATCTTTCCTTTAAAAAAACTGAAATTTATAACAATTATAAAAATGACAACCACTGGTCTTTTTTCGGTTGGTAAAAATTCCTGTATTTCTAGTGTCAAATGTCATCAAGCCAAGGACCGCTATTCATTATATAAAAATACCTCAAATGAAACAAAAATCAGGTTCTTTCTTCATGCATGTGAAAATATTTACAGAACTTACAACCTCTCACGGAACCCCGATTGAGAAAAGCAGGCTTAGAAGGATAGGTGAAATTATTTTGCACAATGGTTAAACTGAGGCTTAGATACAGTAACAATAATGGAAATTAAATTTAGTATTACTAAAGAACCAAAACAGGAACCTATGCCGATTGCAGCCAAATATATCTACAAATATGAAATATGGATTCTGGAGAATCCGAAAATATTTGAGCAAAGTGACAAAAGTGGGAAGACTTGTGGTGCAGAAGATGTATTTATTCCAACATTTCATTCTTAACAGAACTTCATCAGGGAATGAGTGGATGATACAGAAATGTTCTTGTGTATATAGGAGCAGTTTTAGAAGTGTGGGTTGGTGGTTGGGTTGTAATTCTTGGTAGTAAGTACAAATATATTTAAAACAAGGGAAAAATCCTATAGTGTCAGCGCTATAGATATCACACGCGCATTAAACGTCAGCTCTCAGTCTTCAGTGAAGGCTAAAATGTTACTAAACTTGGCATCCAAAACTGTACCCCTCCAATTGACTAAAGCAGACTAGTCATTAGTCAAGTACAATAGATATTTTAAGGGAGTCTGTTGAGGGGAAAATTACATCACATCCTAAATAAATATTCACAGATAGACATTTACTTAGCTTAATATGGGTAAATGAGGGTTAGGAAGCAAATCTTCCTAACCCTCATTAGACATTTACTTAGGTTAATATGGGTTAATGAGGGTTAGGAAGATTTGCTTCCTAACCCTCATTTACCCATATTAAGCTAAGTAAATGTCTATCTGAATATTTATTTAGGATGTGATGTAATTTTCCCCATAACAGACTCTTAAAATATCTATTGTTGCACCAACCTTCCAAGGGGGGCTAGCCTAACTTGAAAATCTGCATTTGAAATTCAAGCTTTTTACCAGGGTTTGAACACCACTAAAAAATATGCAACTACTTCATTCATTTATATTATATTATATTATATTGAGGTAATTTGACAATGTGAAAATGTAAGATTGAGAAAAGTGTTTTACATCTCAAACATATGTACTATCATTAAGATAAGCCTTGATGCATTTTGCTGAGTTTCATTTGGTGTATTCAGAAGCTCTTTTGCAGTGTGTGTGCAGTCCAACTCCTCCACATGTGTGAAATCTATACTGAGCTGGGAGAAAACAGAGAGAGTGTTGGTTGTAGGAGAAGAGAGGGGGTGTTTGAGACGCAACATACTTTTCTCAATCTTTCATTTCCACATTGTCAAATTACCTCTACCATTCTGTCGGATTACCTTATATCCCCATAACACACACAGAGATAGGGTTAGGGACCAAAAATGAGACTATCATAAGGCAGAGACTAAGTCAAAAATCATTAAGTAGAATGCACTTTTAAAAGTATTCTATAGAGATATGGACATAAGTTCTCATTCTTGAATATTTTCTTTCTTAAAATAAGGTTAAAATAAAAACTAAATTACAAGAAAAACACAGCTTTGGAGGAGGGGGAGGTTTAAAAAACAGTTTTTCTTAGATATAATAAGGAGTAAATGTTGAAAATTTCAGCCCTCTATTGGTGCAGCCTGTACGCACATAGGCAGGCAGGCAGCCAGTTGGACCGACTTGAAACCTATTTTGACAGTTTTGGTTGACAGTTTCTAATACAATGAACCAGAGATTTTTTACAAAGCATCCATGTGTGTATATATGTATGGATATACAATGTACTACTTTAAAGTTCAGGGAACTTAAGGCATGAAATGGTCTCCTTGGAAGAAAAAAAAAAGAATTTGATACAAAATGAAGTGCTTTATTTCTTGGTGGGATGATTTCAAGAGATGCATGAAATGTTCGGTGAGACACAGGAAATCCTGGGTAAATTGACAGATGAACAGATTGATTAATATGTGCAAATTCCTTGAATTACTGAGTACACTTATAAAGTTTTCTCTTGGAAAGAAACATTAAAGTGACAGGGGAACAACATAACTTGCAAGCTTCCAACAAACCGCTTTTGTCTAAGTAAATAGGAGCACAAGTTAAAAGCAGAAAATTGGTATAACATCTCACACATAACTTAATGGAAGCTCAAGATGAAGCTAACAGATAATGCACATCACAGTGGACAATCTTGGACATCAGAGACCACTCACATTCACTTCAGCCTCTGATAGCACAGGAAAAGTACATTTCAGTTCACTTTAACTCTGGCCTGAAATGACCCCCAAGGCCAATATCATTTTCCTGAGCAACTTGATTTCTCACGTGGTATACGAGACCAGCAAACAGAAGACTGCCAAGTCTGTCCTGTAGATTAGATATGTGTACTACTGTCCCTGGGCTGATTTGGAAACACACTGATGCTTCTGCCATCTTACAAGGGGGAATATTTAAATTTACCATATTGCACAAAGACACCTTTGTGAAACCCCAAGTTGATTGGAATGCAATGCAGAAATTTTCACTCCTTCCTTAGTGAATTTTACAATCACACAATTCACAGTTGTATGTAAAATTATTTATTACACATTTATTTGTAGAAGCTTATTCCACCACAAAATCTGACAATTCCTGTGCTATTGTACTGACCAACAGTATACCCTCTTTCAAAACCTGACAATTCCTGTGCTATTTTACTGGCCAACAGTATACTCTCTTTCAAAATCTGACAATTCCTGTGCTATTTTACTGGCCAACAGAATACCCTCTTTCAAAATCTGACAATTCCTGTGCTATTTTACTGGCCA
>VCCN01002219.1:2117702-2128304 GCA_006491835.1 Architeuthis dux | reverse complement strand
AGGAAAAGAAAGAATGGGGGGGCGAGAGAAGGTAGGAAAAGAGGGAGCAAGAGAAGGTAGGAAAAGAAAGAGGGGAGGGTGGTAGGAGGGAGAAGAGAGAAAAAGAAAATGAAAAAGAAAACAAAAAAGAAAACAGGTAAGACAATTTGCATTATTGACTTCACAAAAGTTGTTATCTTGAATGATGGCATTAAAAGAAAAAGAAAAAGAAAAAGAAAGTAAAAAGTTGAAAGAAGAAGAAGAAACAAATAGTGGCCCTGTGTTGTGGTGGGTGCTTAGAGGGGTGTTCTTTATTTCTATAAATGACTAATATTGATCGGCACTGACAAATCAACTGGTCTCTAATGAGATAGGAAACAAAGGGAGAAAAGTACAAAAATAAATAATCATAGAATCATTCATTTTTAATGAGAGAGAAAAAAGCTGTGTAAAAGGTATAAATTTTCTGTAAGAACAGTTAGAAGAGACAACAAAATTATATACAGTACTGCTCACAAGTATTTGGACAAAAAGAAATTCTGCATGTATGGCTTTAAGAGTTAAAAACAGGAACTATATACAAGAACCAAATATTGCAATCAGCATAACAAAACATGCGTTTAGGCACGTTTTTGTGGTTCTCAATGATAAATTTTAGGAAAGTTTTTTAAAGAATTGAATTAAATTGTTAAATGAAATAAACCAATTATTTTTGCTACCCTGCTAAAATTCTGTTCAGAATCAATCAGCAAGGAGATTGGAAAGGCTAACTACCATTGTTATTTGGAGGAGTTGGCAAACTAGTTAGTTAAATAGCCTTAAACTAGTAATAGTAAAAAATGCAAGTTTGTCACAAGCAAGTCAACCATTGGAAACAAGTATTTAACAAAACTCTGCCAAAACATATAATGGAAGCGAGTTCAGATGTTTTAACAAAGGTCCAAGGGAAGAGATAGAAATTTTGATTGTTAAAGTCAGTTGGCGACATGAGCTGTGGAGAGACTGAGGGAGAGAGAGAAAAAGACAGAGACAGAGAGAAAAAGTAGAAGAATTACAGTTAAGTCCATTCAACATTCTTTTATCAAGAATAAGATACCCGGAGAGATTAAACTGTAGATAAATAAAATAGATATTACAGTTTACCCGAACAAAGGATTTCGAGTGATTTATTCTTCCTGGCATAAAGCAATGCACAACTTTCTTTTCACAGCAAAAGAAATACACCTGGAGAGGAAGATGCAGCAAAATAAAAAGTATTTATCTCTCATTCTTGGATTCTGTCTCTCTCTCTCTCTCTCTCTCTCTCTCAGATTTTCGTCCAAACTATTTCAACTTCTGCTTCACTCCTTGTTTTTGTAAGCTGCCCTTTTAATCTCAACGAGGTCGCCTGAAACAATAGCTTTTTAAAGCTGCATGCCAGAGATGCAACAGTAATACAACACATAGGCAAGAAACAAAGTTTGTGTTTGATCAAATACTTATGAGGAGTATTGAGTGTATTTATTTTTTTAAATTGCTCATTTGATATAACAAGGTGTTAATAACTACAATTAATAAGAAATAATAATAATAATTCTGAATAACATGCTTCGATTTTTACATTATACCATACAGTTACAATTCTTTCATTTCATTCTTTTACTTTCATTTCTTTGCAGATTCCTCACAGAAAATAAAATAAATGCTAGTAACTGGGGATCCTTTGTGTAAATAAAAATAAAGACCAAATAACAAAATTGCAATCTAAGAATATTTTTTGAGAGCTGCCATTCTTTTGAATTTTCAGGAAGAACTATTCTTAAGAGATCCTAATTGCAAAGTTTTTGCTGGAAGCCAATTTCTGAAAACCCACTCCCCCCCTCTAACAAAAAGCACTCTAAAAGATGTATTTAATGGCAATTCCATAATTTGCTGATAATTAAGGATTTGGGAGCTTTTATTCGATAGAAAGGGTCAGCTTGTATATTAGCTACACAAATATAGAGAAACAGGTATACAATCATATATATATGTATTCATTATTATACACTGATTTACTCAGACGAGTGTCCTCATCTTAGTTGTTATAGTGACAACGTTTGGGCCTTTGTATCCTATGGCTTTTTTGTCCTACCGATACACATAGTGGATAAAGGTGTTGGTTAAGCGTATTTAGTAACTTGCCTGGACGTCGTGAGTTCAATCCTTGGGTCATGTTGTGGATTATAGTAAGGGAGAGTTGTGCATCATCAGCCTAACTCTCTTGTCCCAGGTCTAGAGGCAAGACATGGTCAGGACAGCTGGAGACAGACAGGGATGCAGTGGATGACCAGGGAGCTCTGTATGTCAGGCTGTGCTCTTTGCACTCCACAAGGCATTGCTGGCCTTGAGGGGCCTCACTCTTGTCTGACTCCTAAACTGGTTGCCCATCATGGTTAGAGAGCCCTTCTATTTACACATAGTTGGAAGCCAAAAGATTCACGCCTTTCCCAAGGGCATTAGTGCAAAGTGAAGTTAAACCAAGTTTGAACTCGGTTTGCTAATTCCATTCTCCATGCAGTTAACTATCAATGTGTGAAGGTGACAGTTGTGCCAATCGTTGTTGGAGAGCTGGGAAAAGTCCCACGAAAAGGCTGGGAGAAATGGAAATCCAAGGAAAAAATAGAGACCATCCAAACAACTGCAGTACTGAAAACAGCTAGAATACTGAGGAAACTGCTGGAATATTGAGGAGACTTGCTCTCACTGTTTCCAGTGTAAACCATCAGTTGGTATTTCTGTGAAAACTCAGTTAATAATAATAATAATAATAATAATAATAAAACAATATTGTGCCTGCTACAGAACAATAGTTAACAAACCAGTTTCATACCAGGATAGTGAGTTTGATCCTCACTGGGCACTCCAATATTATGGTGTTGTGCCAGACTAAGCTAAGTAAATATTACATAATTAAGTCACTTGATATCTGATAACATTATTAAAAACTAAAATTTCAGAAGTCAATCTTTTTAATGTCTTCCAAAATTATGCCTTCTACTCATACATATCATGTCCATTGGTAACCCGATATTTTGCATATTCAAAGAATTTAAATAAAAATTCTAATGATAATGTGTCCAGAGAGAATACAATTATTTATTCGATTTTCAAGCATATATCTTGGCAGACATGTTATCTTTGTAAAGAAAATCTGATTTTAGACCCGTGTCCTAACCAGAGTCCATTAATCAGAGTCCACCATTTTTGCATTTAAGGATACGATTTTTATTTCATTTTTCCAAAATTTATGAGAAATAATCTGGTTTACAACATCATATTTAATTTTGTCTTCTATGAAGCAAAAAGATTTAAAACCTCACCAGTAATTGCATTTGATTCTCTCTTCATCCTTGAAAAAGCTTTTCTTTTTTTTTGGGGGGGGGGGGGTTCCATTATCCTTTAAATAATTTTACTATTTATAGTTTACTAAAGATCTGAGTAAAATTAGACACTGAAATCATTTTCAATCATAACAAAAAAAGGGGGAAAAAACCCCCCCCGGAAAACACTTCAAATTCCGCTGGTTTTGATAAAGGATCTTATCAATGGACAAAGAGAAACACAGGCAGTGGGGAAGGGGTGGATGAAAATGTAAATAAATCTAGAGAGAACAGAATAGAGAATAGAGAGAGATAGAGACTAAGACATAAAGCAAAAGCAGAAAACAAGAAGCATAGAGAAGGTAATACAAACAGGTCTGGTTAGTCACTCAATAGAAACCGTCAAGTGACCAACATCTTTAGACAACATGCCGTGTTGGGGGTGATCAATCAATAAGTTATTGCTCTCGCCTTTTATAGGTCACTAAAAAAGTCTGAATTTTGAAAAAACAATCGTGAATGCTGCTAGACACAAACTAAGACCAATTTAGCATAAACTTACATTTCTAATATTTCAATATAGTTGTAGCTGTAAATAAAACTAGCATTCCAAGGGAAATTATGAATCAGTGCCACCTAATATATGCTTCTTTTTACCTTGTAAATTAAACAGTGTTGGTGGGCAGTGATCACTAAATAGTCCAAATTTTCAAAAATCAAATGAGAATGCTGCTGGACACAATTTAGCATAAACTTACATTGCAAACTGAACCCCCCCCCCACTAAAAACCTAGGGGGGGGGGTAAAAAGAAGACAAGAACGTTTTTTCTATACATAAGGAATAAATATTGAAATTTTCAGCCCTCTAGCTCCATTGGTGCAGCCTGTGAATGTGATAGATACATAGCTAGCCAGCAAAACTTGAAAACTGAAGAAACCTATGTTGACAGTTCTGGTGATAGTTTTTGTTGATGGTTTCTAAAAATAGAGGCAGAGGAGAAGGAGGAGAGGGAGGATATGTGGAAGGTGGAGGTGGTGGAGGAGGAGGCGGCGCAATATAAGCATCCAAAACAAATAAGATGTAATTAGATATGAAAGAAGCATCCATAGAAGGAAAAGAAAAAATGGCGACTGGAACAGAAGCAACCAGGTAATGGAGAAAACGCTGGTAAATAGATGCAAGCCTGGAGTAGACAATCAGAGAGACAGATAAGCAATTTGGGCCTCAATCAAACGACTTCAGCAAACCGCTTTTTGTTTCTTAAAGATTTTCAGTCAGAACTACATCCTTACTTTTTTTTTTTTTTTTTTTTTTTTTTTTTTTTAAGTTGTAAAAAACACAAAATTAACAGTATAGAATTCGCCACCATTTCCAAGTCTTAAAGCCAACAAAAAATAAATGATAGTTAGGAACTAGTACAATAGACCGTTACTAATCAGGCTCCATTGGGACCGGAGGAGTTGGAATGAATTAGTAAAAAACGTCAAATCACAGAAGGATTACATCTAAACAATAGCTAACCACCTCATCATACCTTTAAAATATTATGTAAATCAGTGAAAGTTAAATAAGACAACAAAACATTAAATCTAGTTCTTCATCTTGTTCTTTCACCATATCTCCAGACAGTTCAACACCTTCACTTACACAAAGCTAAAACCACTTTATCTAGTTCTGAACCTCTTCCGTTTTTTCATTGTTTTTCCTCACACACATTTGTTTTTTTGAGCCACTATATAAAAAAAATGGTGCAGTATTTTTTTTCTGTTTCTTTATATCGTACACCATTGAAAAGCAATTGTTTTAACACTTGTACAAGCTTTTTGCCAATACACCACTGTCCAGTTTTTTTTTCAAGAGTTCAATATTATCTTTAATCAATAATGTGCAGCATTTTTGCTTCACATCATAAAATGCAGTTCCTTTATTCACTGGAACCATAACTAGGGTTGAATAGCAAATGATAATACATGCAGGAAAACAAGCAGGAGTGCATTAATAGGTGAGCAGATCTGGTGCAAACAAAACAATGCACAGCAGGTTGGTGTGGTAACCCTGGAAATTTGAAATTACAGTGGCCCAGGAAATTTGAAATCAGTGCCAAATTAGTGAAGGTCTACTGTGATGCATTTCACAGGCAGCACCACCTGGTTGTACTAGTGGGGGGGGGGGGTTTCAAGGGCATACATGGCAGCTTGACAGAGGTGACCAAATAATTTTTGCAAAAAGACCACAAAAATAAAAAATAGACCTTGTGTCACACTTTGCCCTAAGTGGAGAAACAGAATAAACATACCAAACATAAATATTGTAAGTATTCAGGAGAAAAAAAGAGAAAAGGAAAGAGGAAGTCTAATTTTTAAAAAGCTATCACATCACTTCTTCAGGTAACTAGGTGCTGAATAAATTTTAGAGCAAACATTTATGTAAATGCCTTGACAGAATCCAAGAAATCTAGAAATTGAATAATTATAAGCCTAATAAGAATGGATTGTATTGTTAAAAGGAATATAAAAAACTAGAACAATACATTTATCCTGGCATAAAAAATACCAAAATAGCAAGCAATGTGGACTAGTCTTGACACTTGTTTGTATATTTTTATGTCTGTAATAAAATTTACTTACATAAAAGAAAAAAAAAATATCACCTGGAGGTTCGAGAAATATTTAAATACATATTTTTTTAAAAACATACAGGGTGATATTATATTTAGTAGACAAGGATAACTAAAAATTATAAAGGAAACTAAAATGTTGACAAATTATATGACAGTGTTTTAATGTTGTGAATATACTTTTGCAAATTGTGGATAATATCAGGTTTTGTCATTTTAGATCATCCACATCTCAGCTGTTCCATGAGATGCTCGTAAATTTAAGCAGGTTTTCATCACCTTTTTTATTTTTAACTATGCTATTGTCTTGCAATTAAAACCAAAATTAAAACTTCAAAGAAGACATCTAAATTATTGCAATAAGTTTTTAAATTTTTTAGTCTGGGATCAGTAAGAAACCGATCCCCCACTTCATGTACAGATACTCTAAAAACAGTCTAAAACCAGGTTTAATCTTTTGTTTTATACCATTTTATTCAGACATGTTTTGGGGTTATGTATGCAAAATATGTAATGTGTATCTATCTACACTCTGAAATGTGTATCTATCTACACTCTGAAATGTGTATCTATCTACACTCTGAAATGTGTATCTATCTACACTCTGAAATGTGTATCTATCTACACTCTGAAATGTGTATCTATCTACACTCTGAAATGTGTATCTATCTACACTCTGAAATGTGCGCAAAAATGTAGCAGGACACGTTTTGTACATTACAAACCAATGGACACTGGCTGTTATATGTAATGTATATTATAGATAAGATTATTATTGGCCCATGTCAATGTTGACTATGGGGTAAGATTCTTTTGCTGCTACTACCTGAGAAGGTAAGGTAATTATGGGAGAGTGGTTTGCTTATGGGATCGCCCAACCACTTTTCTGTCAACCATTATTTGTTTAGACTACTTATGAAGCACAGGGCCACAACCACTCTGCTGTGGCTTCAGTATCAGGCAAGTTTTACAGAGTTGCTACCCCCACGCCAAACCCTCCTCCTTTACCTGGGCTTGGGACCAGCTACGGCAACTGCCAAGCTGTAGGGTTTTTTTCTGTCAGAGTAACCTTCACATAGATGAACTGCCTCAAAGGGCTCCAACTACCCCATTATTTCCCCATAGCTGGGAGGGAGAAGTGGATTTATGCCTTTCCAAAAGGTATAAGTGTGAAGTGAATGTAAACAGCCACGGACAAAACTCGAACTCAGCTGCAGATTCCATTTTCAGTGCCGGTAACCATTACACCACTCTATACCTCTGTCAACCATTGTAGCAGGCCAGCAACAACAAGAAATGGATTCATGACTTTCCCTTGGACATTTGTATGAAGTGAAAATAAGCAACTTCAGTCTAAGGAACAAAAAGAAAAAAAGTTAAAAAAAGTTGCAGTGTTATTATTCACAGATATATTCCGACAAGTGTCCTCATCTTGGTTGGTTATTATTCTGATGTTGCGGCTTCTGGTATCTGTCATACTCAGTAACCATCTTGTAAATTTTCTATTGTCCATTTCAGTGTGTGTGTGGGGGGGGGGGGGGTGCGTTACCGATTCTGTTTCCTGGGTTGGAAATATTTAAAAACAGATTTGGTAAACCAAGTTCAAACTTTGACTAAAGTTGCTTATGTTCACTTCACTCAATATCTACTCAACAAAATATCAAGTCACTGGCATACCATCATGGTTGACAAGAGAATGGTTGAGTGACTACTCCCATAACTACCTTACCTGACCAGGCAAAAGTAGAAAAAAAGGCTGCAACTCCCAATTGTAACACTGACTAGAGTCCAAGAAGCGGTTCAGTAAGGCAATTTCTTTAGTTTTAAACAAAAAGAAGAACAAAGCAGGTAAGAAGAAACTAACAAATAAAGAAGAGAGACAGAGAGAGAGAGAGACAGACAGAGACAGAGACAGAGACAGAGAGACACACACAGAGATGACTTCTTTCCACCACTTATCCTATAATTCAGCAACTGTAAGGAGACACTGTTTACAGATCTAATGGCTAGAGAGGATTTAGATTCTATGCATACCCTCTTCTCAGGCCTAAACTTCCCACTCGGTATCTTATCTCAAGGTTGAAACTGATCTGGGCAGCACAATCTATAATAGATTCTATTACTATTATACACATAATAGCCATAGCCTGTCAGAGATGGTTGCATTAATTCCTAATCACACACTCCATTTGTCTTGATAATTAATGCAGTAGATGAAGACCGAGTGCCAAAACTTGCTAAAAACAAATTTGCAAATTTCAGTGCTTAAAATCATCAATTTTTGTCTCCTGCTACCAGAAATATTTACCATATTTGATGGCATATAAAACCTACTATTTTTCCACAAAAAATAGCTAAAAAAATATCACACACCCCCGGGTTTTGTATATAAAGTTGAGGTATCTGGTAGGCAAAGGTTTACTCAGATGCCAGACGACCAGTACTAGTACCTAGTCTAACTTCAGAATACTGTAATATTTATTCAAATATCACCATATCATCATTACTATTATTACTACTACAATTAAAAAAAGGTATTATCGTAAAAATTAAAGTCTTGAAAATCAAATTAAAGATGGATGTTGAATATCTAACTAAGATAGCTTCAGGAGGAAAGCACTTATGCTACACTAGTGGATACAAATTAAAAGTGTTAAACTATGGTGTCCTTGTTACAAGTTTTGTACAAGTTTTTTTCTGCTATACCGTAGCCACACATTTCAAAAACATTAAATACTTAATCATAAATACACTAAAAAAACTTTTCTTAATATCCCCTGCTGAAATGGGAGTCTTTTATGTCATCAAATACAGTGTAGCACAGAAAATGACTAATGTTAAATGGAGCAATAATGGAGTAGTACTAAAGTCAGTAGGTCAATAATAAGAAAGCCAAAACCTTGCCTACACACATTGAGTTTAAACAACAGGGGTTATTGTTTAATTTTTCCCTCTACTGGCAGAATTTGCTGTGAAACACGATAAGTAATCATTGAAGCGATGAATGATTAACGTATTTGTTTATTAAATCTTATCTGCAATATCACAGGTTACATAAACAGCTATTACAAATAATATTGCATATAAGCTTAAGGGATTAACTCATCATGAACAAACAAATCATTAAAAAAGAAAAAGTAATAATAGTAGTCATTATTAGTCGACGCTACCCACAACACTGATTTATTGCTGGGTTCTGACATTGATATGTACCCGAATTTCGCCTAGCCGTCCATAACCGTTCATAGTAGAAACTTGAAACTTTGCACATACACTCCTCTCAATGAGTAGGGAAAATGATTTATTTTGGGTTTTTTTAAATTCCCACCCTAAATAGGTTTTTGGCAGGGGTTTCAATATGCAGTGTAAGTTTTTTTTTGAAAATTCAGACCTTTTTAGCCCCACAAAAGGCGAGAGAAGTAACTTTTTAATTGATCACCCCCAACACTGCATATATGGGTGGTGGTGATTCATAATTTCCCTTGGAATGCTAGTTTTTATTTTTATTTTAAGGACTACTTTTTACCTTCATCTTAATCAATTACTTTTGTTCAGACCGGTTACCCTTCGGCAGTGAGCAAACAGCGTTAATTGGAAAATAAAGAATAAGCTTTTGGTGGGATTTGAACCACCATCCTTCATGGAGGGAGGACAGTTTACACCTGCCTGCACAACCAATTGAGCTACCAATATTCAACTAGAAAGCAAAAGTTCAAATGACACTCCTAAACTCATCCTTCACTCTGATCGGCTGCCATGTTTGTTTATATTCTGGTAGTTTCAGTTTTGTATACATTCTTTTTTATTAGATCAAGTATTATGAATCATTATTTTCATTTTAATTTTTATGACTACTTTTTATCTTAATCTATCAGTTGCTTTTTATTGCAATAAAAAGAAATAGATTAAGTTGAAGGTAAAAAGTAGTCATAAAAATAAAAATAATGATTGATAATACTCTATATAATAAAAATAATTTTTGTAATAATAGGTTGTACAAAATATACGATGTCACAGAAGTAACTCCAGATTTGTCCCTAAATTAATGCCAGTTCTAAGAGAAGCAACTATTAAATTATTATTAAATTACTATTAAAACCAGCTATTAAATAGTTGCTTCCCTTAGATAGAACTGGCGTTAATTTGGGGACAAATTGGACGTTACTTATGGGACATCCTTTACTTTGATAGTGCAGTTTTAAATTCACAATCTAGTCAACTAGATAAAACCAGACCCATAACATTTCAACTGTTAAGCTCAAATTTCAACCTGGAATTTAAGTTTTAAAAATCAAATTTGTTTATTCTAATCTATTTATACCAGGTAAGGATATCCTCACTAAAAGTTAGGATATAATGCTCCCTCACTTACAGTTAACTTTTAGTACTTAGCAAATACTAAAAAAAAAATCGTTTTTACTTATTTTTTGATGTTTGGCGAAAAACATTAAAAATATCTTTATCCATTCCCAAGTTATTAAGCACTGGTATTCGGACCAATGATGTCAGCGTGGGTTTACAATCAGTCAGACAATAAAAACGAGGAAACGATTTTATCAGTCAACACTGGTAAACATCAGTTGTACTGCCAACTGATCTCCCATCGGCCATTTATTAGCTAGGTCATTTTGATGTTTTGCATCCATAAAAAAATACACTATGAT
>VCCN01002219.1:2105780-2116766 GCA_006491835.1 Architeuthis dux | reverse complement strand
ATTCTGAATTTTCAAAAAATAAGTGTGATTGCAGCCTAACACAAACAAAGGAACCAATTTTAGGATAAACTTACATTGTAAATTGAACCTCCCACTAAAAACCTACCATGGGGAGGAATTTTGAAAAATTAAAAAAAAAAAAAAAAAAAAAAAAAAAGTTGTAGATATAAGGAGCATAATGAGTAAATGTTGAAATTTTCAGCCCTCTAGCTTCATTGATGCAGCCTGTATGTGTGATAAATACATATCCCCCCCCCCACACACACACCTTGAAAACTGAAGAAACCTATTGTGACAGTTTTGGTTGGCAGGTTTCTAATAATAATATCTACAATTGAGGAGAAGATAAGGAGTCATTGAGATGAACTCATTAAAGATAGTTCAAGGAGGTTCTGAGTTATTAGTTAATACCAAGAAGTAAGACATTTGAAAGTTGTCAGAGCAGAAAGATTATCAGTTAAAAAAACAAACTTGACATTACACAATGAAAGGTTATCAGGCTGGAGGCAAAACAAGGATTTAATGGTTTCACAAATTGTAATCTTAATTTACACTGGTAAGTGACTAAGCTTAGCATAGTCAGGTACAAGGCCAGAGTCACAAAAAAAAAACCTAGCAAGACAAACTTCCTACACTAATAAATGGTCAGCAGGTCTATGCAAAGCTGATAATAGGCCCAGGACAGATTGGAAGTGTAGGACCCATTTCAAACTGTTCATTAAGTATTTTTACTAAATACATATGATTTATGTATGGGTATATGTAGTGTATATATAATGTACTTACAAGTAACAGAACAGAATAAAAGAACTAGAAGAATTTATAAAAAAAAGATAATGGCAAGCAATCTTATTCAAAATGTATACAAGATAGAAGACGGTTCCGCTCCTTCTCAGCCTTTTGGCTAAGATCAAAGTGTAGTATCTGTTCTTTGAGACCACCATAGCCTTGAAGTTCGGAGACACACGGCCCGTAAGCATGCTCCGGATTCGTCCAGGGAGAAATTGCACAGGACATCTTAGCCAGCTGGCCGGGAGGCAGTTGCTAACTGCTTGGGATTCGTCCCAGGATCTTTGACCAGCATGCTCGTCTGTAACTGACCAGTTTATCCCGGTCCTCGTGGCATTTGTCTCAGTGACAGGGCCTTGGGATTCTCCCCCCTTTCTGCCTGCATGTTCGCATGCAGAACACCACCCTAAAACTGATCTTGTGTCATATTTGCTGTCGTGGGGAGGCAAATAAAGAAAATCTGTTCTTCGCAGCCTTCGGGCCTGGAAGTTCGGATCAACACGTCCCGAGGAACTTGGGGAATCCATCCCCCCCGCCTGCACATTCGCATACAGAACCACACACTAAAAAAGACCTTGTGTCAAATTTGCCGCCATTGGGAGGCAAATAAAGAGAAAGACAAAAGAGTACAGTACTGTAACAAGAAGCAGTAAATACAAAGTATTTGCCTCCTCCGGTGTGTGTGTGGGGGCCCATGCCAACTGCATCCTTTCCCCCCCCACCATTCTGGACAAATGGTCACCAGGACAAGCACACTAACCCTCATACTAGGCAAGTGCCCAGTCCACATCAAGGCCAAATTGGGGAAGGAAGATTGTGCCAACCTTCCAAGTGGAAAAATCGGAATTTGAAATCCTGGCTTTTAGCCGGACTCAAACAGCAATTACAAATGCCAGTGCAAAATACGCCACTACCTCAGCCACTAAACTTAGTCTGCTACAAGGCCATAAGTGTGGGGCACCAATGAGGATCAAACTCCCTACAGTAATGCCGGGCTAGATTGTTAATCATTACTCGCGAAGTAAGCAACAATCTTAAGTTACATTTCGCCTTCAAAAAGCTAAGAAAAGTTCCCAGTGCCATCTTTTGCACAGTGTTAGAGAAATCTTAGAAGTTCCTTTGAAGTTTAGTCAGTTTTTTTATTGCTTATGCATGCATACACTTTGAGAAATGTTAGTGGAAAAGTGATAACTTTATCTTGGTAAAAATCATGGCTGAATATAAAATGCACTTCAGGCACCATTTGCTCTTCATGTTTAATCTGGAAAAGCACAGTGGAAGCAAAGTAATTGACCACTGAAGCTTATTGTAATGATTCAATTGGTGCGAACATGCTTAGGGATGATTTGCAAGGTTTTAAAAAAAAAAGAAGATATAGAGCTCAAGGACAAAGAACACCCTGGAAGACCACAGAACTTGAAAACTGATGAATTGGAGGAATTGTTGAGGGAAGATGTAACACAAACATGTGAATTTGCAGAAGAAATAAAGATGAATCGGTCAACTGCAGTTTACAAGACTTAGGAAAAATTCAGAAGCTAGGAAAATGGGTTCCACATGAACTTACATAAAAGAACATAACACATTAACACATTTAAACACATTAGTGGTCTTTATCTTCTTGCTCACCATAGAAGTCATTTTTAGACATTGGAACAGCAAAGAACTTTTTCTAGGAAAGGAAGCTGACCAATGATTTTGTTGCATGACAATGCTCATATTCCTGTTGCAAAAAAAAGAGGCACTTGATTTTGTTAATCTTTATTTACATCCTTCTCAGAAATCTTTTCTGAAGACGATCTAAATAGACAGACATTAACACAGGTCTGCTTAGTTATTCAAACTGTCATGTTACCAACATCTTTTGGCATCATGCTGTGTTGGGGGTGATCAATGAATAAGTTACTCGCAAAGTCTGAATTTTTTAAAAACAAGCGGGCACAAACTAGGTATCAATTTAGCATAAACTTATATTGTAAATTGAGCTTCCGACTAAAAACCTATTATGAGGAAATTTTCAAAGAACAAAAAATGTTTTTTCTAGATATAAAGAGTAAATGTTAAAATTTTCAGCCCTCTAGCTCCATTGGTGTGGCCTGTATGCATGATACATAACCAGTCAACCAGACCGACTTGAAAACTGAAGAAACCTATTTTGACAGTTTTGGTTGACGGTCTCTAATAATCAAGTACACTTTTTCAAATATTGATTACCTGTAAACATATTGTTTTTCGGGATACGGTCAAGTACACGTTAGGATGCAAACATTTTTAAATAGATCCTCATAATCTGAGTAAAGAATAGAGCAACGCAAAGTACACAAATAAAATACTTATTTGAGAGTCAACAACTATTCCATGCATCTGGGATAGACAGACACTAAATCTCCCACAAAGCATACATTCAGATAAAAAAAAAAGAAATTTTTTTAAAAAGTAGGTGTAAACACCACTGAAGGGTAAACTAATGATTAGCCAGCTAGTCTAGCAGACCATTATTAGTGTGTAGTGAGTTTGATACTCACTGGGTGCTTCATATTTGTGGACGTGCTAAATTAAGCTAAGCTTAGTCAATACCTATAGCATGATTACTAGAAGCCTATCAAGATTGAAAATAGACAGTCATGGTAATCAGCTTGGTCATTGCTGTCAACAAGCACTTTCCTGATGTACTGTTTCCAATGGGCACTGTCTATTTCCAGATCTTTCAGCCAAGTGGATGGGTCCTTTTCTTTCACATGGCAACCAGGCAAAGCACTGCAGGCAAACAATCACAAAGGGACAATAGTCCTTATGGCACTTCATAATCCAAGTCATGAAGTGAGCTCCTCATGGTCTCCCCTCCATGTGTTACATAATCGCCAGTGGGAACCCTAATTAGTTCTAATTAAAGCCTAAAGTTTTAATGTTTGATTAAGTTAAACGCTGCAGTGTTGATTTGATTAGGTTGGAACCATTAAAAAAACAAAGAAATCTTCCCACGGTCCGAGAAAAGGACATCTTCACCGGACTGGATTAAGTGTCAAAGGTCACTGATTGGCGTCAATAATTTCAATTAAGAATCTTAGCCACAATCAGCTGTATTGAAACGACGTGAACAAAAACGATTAAGAGCCAGTTCCCATTGCATGAAACAGTGATAGGATTTCGGGGGTGATTAGCTGCTGGGTGGAATCATGGATGGAGATATCGAAAAAGGGTGTAAGTGTCAAAAGAAGTTGGGCCACGATGGGTTACAATGGCTAACCCGATGACTGACAGTTATCAGGAGTTCATCAGTTCCTCTCTTTCTCTTAAACCCGCAAACAAACTGACTGCATGCTTTGTTGATATACGTCTGGAAACTGCTATGTCTGTATATCTTTACTTGACTAAAGAACTCTTCTTGTTTTTCATCCACTGCGTTGTCTATTCTTTCATGCAAGTCCTGCATCCACTAAATTGCATGCTGCATGTTATCTATAAGTAACAACCATTACGCAACATACATGTAAATTTGGTTGCCGACTTTGATGCATCATTTTTCCTGAAACCGATCAGCAAAGACTGCTGCAACACACACATGCACACTGATTATGCAACATTGTGCTACAAATAATGGCTTTGGCCGGCTCAGAAGAGTCATGTAAAGAAGCTTTTCACACGCAATCCGTAAAACATATCCCAGCCATTCAAGTCTTCCGGTGACAAATACAGTGAATGAAGGAAAAGGCTTCCCAAAAGAGTGCCACCAAATTTCTGTGTTTGGCACTACCATCTGGTCCTCAGGATACGTTGCATACACTAGACACCAACTCATTGTCTCTACTAATTACTAATAGTGCAAGTTTTTTGTAAGCAGTAAGCATCAACAGATGGAGATATTGATCCTCAAACAGCCGAGTTTCCTAATCTTTGTTGTTTTTATTACATTTTGGCCACTGAACCGTCCGGGTCTTCCTCAGGTGTATCACATTTGGTAATCTTCAGGGAATGTTGAATGGAACTCTTTATGTAATCCACCACTATATCTGTCACATGGATTAAATAAAAGGTTCCAATTAACATTTCTGCAAGATTACCGAACTAGACATCTGAGAAAGGTCAGAAGGTACACAATCTTATCTGAAACCTTTGTGACCAGACACTTTTCGAACATGGAATTTGTGACCAGACACTTTTCGAACATGGAATTTGTGACCAGACACTTTTCGAACATGGAACTTTTCAGATTTCTAAATAGCATCGATATTGATATGCTTTCTTTTCTGCTTCTCAATGTTCGGTTTTTGGAGCTTTTCAGTTTTCAGAATTTCAGATAAGAGACTGTACCTGTATAGACAACAAAGATGAGAAAACTGGTTCAAATGAATCTACGTATAATAGTGACAACAGACCTTTTTCTTTTTTAAATAGCTACTTAAAATTATACAACAGGGGCAAACAAATATAGTGGCTACTTGAACTCAAATCTTGTATCAAATCCAAGTATTGAAATCTAGTTCTTGGCAATGTTCAGTGTCTCTAGTGCTACAGAGATCAATGGGATACAATTAAAATCTACACAGACCAAATTATATGGATTTTTAGCAGTAACAAATCACTAAGAGACAACAGGTCTGGTTAGTCACTTAATAGAAATCATCATAACGTGACCAACATCTTTTGGCAGCATGCCATGTTGGGGTGAGCAATTGAAAAATTGGAAAAAAAGGGGGATCAATGAATAAGTTACTTCGCCCTTTGTTGGGCAGTGATCGTTAAAAGTGTCTGAATTTTCAAGCATGAATGCTGCCGGAGACAAACTGAGGGACCAATTTAGTTTAAACTTACATTGCAAATTTGAACCCCCCCCCACTAAAAACCTATGTATATGGGTAATTTTTAAAAAAAAAAAGGATTTTTTTCCTACACATAAAAAGCAGTAAATGTACCTTTTCAGCCCATTTATCTCTATTAGTGCGGCTGTACATGCGATACATAGATAGATAACCAGCAAGACCCACTTAAGAACTGAAGAAACCTAGGTTGATGTTGACAGTTTCTAGTACTTATACAAAAGCCCAGGCGGAAAAAAAAAGAAAAGAGCAGGGTGTAGGGTAAGTGTTGTAAGAGAAGTTAGAATGATGCTGTGAAAGATGCTGCGTAGATTTAAATTGGAGTCAATAATAAAACTCAATCATTCATCCCAAGATGAAAATTTTATTGCTTTCTCTGTACGCTTATTTGTTTGATATATCGTGAAAATGTTTTTGGAGATCGGAAAAAAGAGTAGGGGGGGAAAAACTTGCAACGATAAAAGGATATTTAATTAATTGCCAATATTTTGGCTAGTGACAAAAATTGTAAAAAAAGAATTTAAAAAAAAAATTATTTAAAAAAAAAAATAAATAAAAAAATATAAGAAAGTCGAAAGAGAGAAAAGTATTTTTAGCGAGAGATGGGATAAAACGCAGACTGATTAGTGATTAACGATTACTATTGAGCTGTAAATTAAGCGTGAATATGTACTTTAAGCATTTTTTAAATGATTTTTCCTTATTCCAGTTACGTCTCTCAATGACTACTAAAAGACAATATTTTTGTTTGAGATCTAGCGTTGTGCAAGGGAGACAGTCTGTACACATAGAAAAACTGCCAGGAATTGATTTCTCAATAAAACAGACAATCAAAAAAAAGCACAAAAATCTTTTTTTTTTTTAAAAACAAAAAAAAAAACAGAGCATACAAAAAGACAAATAGCTAATTAAATTCTTTGATTGAAAAAATACAGGAATAAAAAACAATTGATTTTTTAAGCATTAAATATTAATAGTATAAGTTTAGCCTAGTGTGGTATAAGGCTACAATAATGAGGCATTCAGTGAGGAATGAGGATCGAACACAATATGCAACAGTAGCAAATTGGTCTGCAAAACAGGCTTGCACAATACTAATCATTAAGTTGAGTACTCAATGGTGAGAACTTACTACTAATGGTCTACGTGATTAGCTTGCGAGCAGTTGCTCTTATAGCAGAAAGAGAATACAATCAGTTTTTATATTAAAAAATTATATTTTCTATTTATTTTACGATAAAAAGAAATTCTTTCTGTAGTCATAAAATGTAAAAATAGTTATTAAACAGTTAAACCTGGTCCACAAGAGGATTTTGACCACCTAACAAACAAATATTGGAATACTATGCTTACTTTTTATATCTTAAAGATTCTTTGTGTCTTTTTAATAGATTTAAAAAGATGCCTTGACTGGAATAAATTGCGACTAAATTGAGTTCTTTGATTACAGCATTCTGGTTTAAGCACAAATGATTTTCTAGCCTGCACTATTGATTGGAGGCAAAATATAACTAGACGTATTTGAATGGATAATTTCCATAGTCCAAGCTTTTTTATGGCATTCATTCGGCCCACCTTCCATTCATTAATACGCAATTGGTCCCACAGAGATAAAAGAAAGGTTGCAGACCACTGAGTTGAACCCTTTTCTTTTTTTAAACGGGTTGCTAGTGTTAAGCATTCATACTTGTTATTGAACAAAGAATTTGGGCGTGTACTCTCAACATGGTCAGTTAAACATGAAAATTGATTGTTTACGCAAAATTACTTAACTTCAATAAACATCACTACAGTAGTTTTTAATTGCTGGTGAGGGAGTCAGTGGGAGGAAGGGGGGAGTGCACAGGGGTACACATTATACCTACTTCTCAAATTCCAGGTTTTTTGTATGGTCACTGTATCCCAGCCTTATTGTATACCCAGTTCCCATCACTGGTGGGGATATTTGTAAACAATCAGAATAAACATTCATGCGTTTTCACACAGTCACCACTGTATGAAACAGATCTTTTATCTGGATTTATTTTCATTAAATGAAGCATTGTCAATCATTATCAACTTTTGACTGGCATTTCTTTCATCTTAATTTTAGTTGCTCCCCATTGCAACCACCCAGATTGTCAGTCTACAGTTGTCAAAAAGCTGAAAAAGCACCAAATTTCTAAAGGAAAAAAAAGATCATCACAGATCGGTAACAAAAGATAAGCTCCAAGCGAGACTCAAACTTACATTTTCCACTGCCTCAGGAAGCCTTGCTCTCAGTACCAGATGCTCCAACTAATTGAGCCATGAGAACCCAACGGCTTGCAGAAGACCACATCTAGCCTTTAAATCTACCATTCATTTCTCCCTGATCTCTTGGTGCCACATTTGTTATCGTTTTCACACGAGCAGTATTAGAAGCACCCATATTATTCAGATTTATTTTTTATTAGATTAAGCATGTCAACAATTATCAACTTTTGACTAGTATTTCTTAATCTTAATTGCTCCCCATCACAACCACCAGACAGTACGGTTGTCAAAAAGCTGAAAAAGCACCGAGTTTCCAAAGAATAAAGATCATAAAACAGCACAAAATCTCTTATCGTGAAAAAGAATTTTCAAACGAAAGAATATCTAAGTTTAATATAACAAGTTTTTTGAGAACTTGAAATCATTGAAAGTGTTTTTTCTTTTTTTTTTTAAATGTTGTTTCATGCAACTAGTGGAGATGGCGAGGAATGACTACAACCCTGCCCAGCAAAAATAAAGATCTAGGGCTTTATGTTCTCAGTAATAATGCAACCGGACCTTCAGATTTTCAAACCAAGCATTGGAAGGGTCATAAGGTATGTCACGCTCATAAAATGGATTTTAAAATTTGGTTGCATTCTGAAACCACTTTGTCTATGGCTAACTCTCCCACATTATTTTGGGGTTTTGTGCAGGTTTTCCGAGTTGTTCTGAGCAACTTTAGAAATTATGAATTCATCTTCGCCAATGCAAAGAAAAATAATAATACATGAGCAAAACGGATGATTTGTTAATTTTTTTATGGAAGAGCACGTTTCAACATTACTGGAGAAGGGTTGCCAATTTGACAAATTTGGCCTCTTTGAAAAGCGTTTGGCCATGAACATTTTGCTTTGGCCATATTTAAATTTGGGGCCATTTCCTTTGAACATTTTATTTAAAAAAACAAATTTGCATGTAATTTTTTGCGCTCTCCATCCATAAAACCTATGTTTCCTCAGGAAATTTATCAGTTTGAAAAAAAGTCAATTTTCCATGGTTTTGGTGTCTATTTACAATGTTATTGTAATGCTAAACTGAACCCTTACTTTCTGCCATTTATACAGAACAACTAAAGTTAACTTTGTTGCCGTAGTATTTTGTATAAATTCTTATTTTTGGCGTATACTGTCGTATTGCACTGTTTTATAAACAATTTTAGCATTAAGCCATTCGTTTGTGTGTTTTAGGCCACAAACGGCTCCAACTATCTGGCAACCCTGGTTTGGAGTGAGATTCATATCGTTTGCCAATCAAAAACTAACCCAAAATGCAGCATTCCACCCTGATAATAAAAAGCAGTTTTTGTTCATACCTGCGTGACAACTTAGATTCATGTAGTGACCAAGCAATTTTGCTGGGAGTGCCCATCGTTATTAAAGCTGATAAAAATCATCACATAGGGATAGAAGTCAACAACGTTGAGGATATTTTTTTACAATACCTCGTTCATAGTAGTATTTCAAACAAAGCTTAACATTTAAACTTTGAAGCATTTCAAGGTTGCAGAAAAAATAACTAGTTTATTGCATACTGGTAGACAAAGAGAAAGATGGAGAAAAAAACCTGACAACAACAAACAACTTTGTCCAGTGCTTTTTAGGGGGTGTTTCAGTGTTTATCATGTACCTAGTTAATACAGAACGATTTTGCAATGTTGCAGACAGGCTGCCTTGTAACACTACATTAATGCTTCTTTGTAGACTCCTCACAATGTTCCTGCAACATTGCAGACATTTTCTGCAACATTAAAAGAACATGTATTATCTAAATTAGTGCATTTTGGTTGAGGGATATGTGGGTAGGTTACTGTAACATTGCAATTGAGTATTTTTTCTGAACCCAAACTGTCTGGCTGTACATTCTAGAAGTGCTCTAGCTGAACAAGTCTAGTCTACAAAGAAACATTAATGTAACGTTACAAAGAAACATTAATGTAACGTTACAAAGTTACATTAACGGTTCTTTTTCCGCAACATTGCAGATAACTTTTTCCGCAACATTATAGGTATCAGAAGAATGTTGCATTATTTAAATTAGTGCTTCTCAATTAAAGAAATATCTATGCTTCTATGTAACGTTGCAGAAACTTCAATTTGTTAGTCGGGTAAGCATGTTCAGGATGAATAGCATCCTTTGGTCAATTTTCAAATTCTTTCTCTACTTTGATATTGAAAGATTTAACCTAGAGCTTCAATTTAATTTCATGAATTGATTATATTCTATAAGAGTAGAGGTAGGATAGATTGTGTTGATCTCCCACCTCCCTTGATTAGAAACCAGCAACCACTGACGCTGGTGGCAAGAACTACCTCAATCACAAAACAGACACCCATAGGCATACGAGCCAGGGGGACAACTGCCACCCCCCAAAAGAATTCGGCCAATGATATTTTTGCTGCCAAGAAAGCCAGAAAAACCTTGTAAGTAGCTTTCAAATAGTTCTTCGGGCGATTGAACTCTGTATTGTAACACATTTCAGATGATCCATTCTTCGGCCTTCTTCAGGTGTAATATCCGAATGTGATTGAGTAAACAGAAGTTTCTTTTTTTTTAATTTCAAACATAGGATTCGGGTGTTTGTCTTGTCGGATTTAGGTCTGAAGAAATATTTGAAAATGTCTTGTAAGTAGCTTGTTGTGTGATTTGTACTAACTGTGTATTGTTGATTGATAGAAAGACTTATTGGAAATTAGTACTTGTGTTTTTAATCTGTAAAATTTCGGACAAATCAAGTCCTCTGTCCCCCTAAACAACAAAAAGTTCCCATACGTCCATGCAGACTTCAAAAAAAAAAAAAAAAAAAAAAAAAAGTGTAGGTCACAAGGTTTTAACTTCTTCCACCAAAAAGGAAATCCTAAGGTTTATAAAAAAAAAATAAAAAAACCCACACGTTTGCTGAACATCTAAGTGCTAAAACAATTCTTCAATCGGACGTGAAGGCACACTTTGATGTAATTAATGCTAAAGCATCCTTAAAGAGGCAGCAACAACCAGAAGGAAAGTAAGGAATATGTAGGTTGTTTTGGAGGAGAATGCCTGGATGACAGATGTCATTTGTAATGGGAAGAAGAAGAAAGGGTAGTAGAAGAAGAAAGAGGAGGAT
>VCCN01002219.1:2062445-2084402 GCA_006491835.1 Architeuthis dux | reverse complement strand
TTGACCGATCAACATTGTAACTTGCAGTCGTCCGTACTACACAGCTTCCATTTTGCCTGATGCGTTTTGGACTGATGTCTTTTGACCTGGATTCCAAAAATGACTTTTTTTTTAATGTATGGATCGGCAATAAGGAGCCAAAAGCGATTTTATTAGGTATTTTTAAATTTTTTTATTAATTCAAGTATCCTAATTTTAAGTTTTTGAAAGTCACCACTGACATCGTGCAGTGTGAAAAAATGTCATAGAAAGAAACTTATTTTATTAAAAAAATGATGGCCAAATTTGACAAATCAGGCATTTTTAAAAAGCATTTGGCCATGAACCTTTTGGTTTGGCCATATTTAAATTTTGATCCATTTTGACTTCCTTTTTTTAGTGTGTTGAGAGTATCTGCATTCGGCGATTATTGCGAGTTTTTGGTCAGAAACTGCCTTTCATCTCCCAATTGCTTCTCAGATTATCACAGCAGTTAAACTGACTCAAGAAAAGAATTTCGAAAGATATACAAAATTATACTTAATTTCGCGACACACCTTGTGATTATTGGCGACACACTAAAACAGGGGTCGGTCACCTTTTTGCCTCTTGAAATATGGAAATTATCCATTTAAATGCATCTAATATTTTGCTTCAAATTAATGAATAACGCATGCTAGAAAATCATTTGTGCTTAACCAAGGATACCAATAAGTGATCGAAGAATTCAATTTAGTTACGATTTATTTCAATCACGGTATAATCTGAATCTATTAAAAAGACACATAGAATCTTTAAAACATAAAAAGTAAGCATAGCATCCTAATATTTCTTGCGGGCCGGTCGAAATCTCTTCGCGGACCGGATCTGGCTCGCGGGCCGTAGGTTGCCGACCCCTGCACTAAAGTGTCGCAACACACAGTTTGGAAAGCTCTTCCCTAAAGCAACAGTAAAGAGAAGGAGGGAGAAGCTTTCTCTATGCTTTTCTTAACAACCCCTATCAGAGTTCTGCCGCAGTCTTAAAAACACAGGATAGACCTAGCAGACACTAACATATACTTATGAGTTGTGGCGAAATTGCCCTTATAACTACCAATTTATCATCCAACTTCTTAACTTCTTAATTCTCTCTCTCTCTCTCTCTCTCTCTGTGCCGGAGACAAGTGAGAGGGGGAAGACGGCATCTTTTTCTCTTCTCTAAACTTTTAAAAAAAAAATATTTTTCTTTACTTCTCCCCGTCTTTATTGAAAAGATGTCTGACAATTTTGAAGAAAACCAGGTAATTTTTAGAGGTTCCGCTGTCTGCAAACCTTTGAAATTATACTAGTTCATACTAGGTATAATGATACACTATTGGCTAAGGAAACAAGATTTCTTATTTTACAATACAACCAACAAAACTAAACATCGACAAGTTGATAGTGCAGTTAATAACATTGATATCAACTAGATTCGTTGAATTCATAAGATGCAATTGCTTTTGTTTATTTGGTGACGGCTTTTCTGTGGTGCACGGCGATTCTCAACAGGAACTGCTTCTGCTGTCCATCCCTAAATGACTTGCTGAATTTCTTTATCAGGGCAATGCCCTTTTCTGAAGAGTCATTCACCGCGAATTAAAGGCATTGATGGAGCTTCTTTGTGCATCGCTGCATCATTCCTGTACGTCACTGACCGCGAACAATCCAAAGAATGTCTTTGTACGGCGGGTGACGAAGTGAATCAGGTGTTTTCCTTGAAACACAAGATTTTTACCCCAATAATCGTATCAATTCTTTCTCCCCTCCCGGCTTCTCCAAACATAATTTCTTTCTCTTCAAGAGTAATACGGTCATCCAGAAAAGCCAATCCAATATTTATTTCTGACAAATAACAAAGGTGTTTCTTCGCCGCCTTTACTCTCCTTGACATCTCTCTCAGGGTAAAAGTTCAGAAGTGAAATCATGTTCAAATCATTCTTTGGTGCGCATCGGCTCACCATTGCCTCATACCAAAAACAGACATATACGAGGCTGACAAAATACGCTACTTTTCTCATTCTTTTCATTTATCGATCACCCACTTACTTTATTCGCCACGTTATTTTAGCTACATTACCATGTAAAAGTAATAGAAGAGAAGAACCCCATACTATTATACAGTTTGTCTACAATTTGGAATAGAGGTCATTTAGATGAATGGAAATAGGGGGCAAGCAAGGTGAGACGAAAATAGTTTGAACCACCCTAACCAACACACAACATACAGTAATTTAGCAAGTCTTAAAAATGTCCAAATGTGAATCGACGTTCAGGTCCACGTGGATTACCGACACATCTTTTACATAAATCAATCACGGGAATAGTGGAAATGTGGTTGTAATTACAGATAGCCACAGATGACAAGCGCTGTTGTGTCATTGTCGAACGTAAGTATGTTTTGAGACGCCGCAAGCCAATGAAAGTTCTTTCCGCTGAGGCAGTAGTAGCAGGTACCGTTAGCTACAGACGTAGACGTGTCGATGGCGGAACATTCTTGAAAACGATAAGAATGTTCTGTATCGTTCTTACAGGATTTTCTCTGTCCAAGTGACCTTGGCGTATAACACTTTGAAAGAGTTTGAGCTCACCACTTATCTCGGGAACAGTTAATTTCGTCGATCCATTCGAGTTTCCCATCCGCATCGTTCACTATAAATTTCTGAAGCTTCGAAGAAAACGTAATTCCGGGCTGATTGAATCGATCTAAGATAGATGTAATCAAATGACTGATCACTGAAAATATAATTGACTTGCTTTGTCTTTGAACGTTGGGAAATAATAGCCTTCCACTGATTCTGAGTTGTTTTCATAGCGCATTGGGGCTTTTCTTTTTCTTTCTTGGTGAGGGTGGATCTAGGATATCGAGTTGAGTGGCCTTCAACACAGATTCATCGTAATGTTTGTTGAAGGCTGCACCAGAGCGCAAGTCTTGTAAACATCGCACCAACGCTTGACTTCAACCGAGGGCACTGCATGGTGTTGATGTTTTCGCTTGGAGTTTCCGCGCCAAGTTTTCGCATGGAGAGAATATCAAGATGACACGTTGAATACCAAACAACACGCTGAAAGAGTTCAACTTTTTCGAGATGCCTGACGCTTTTGCTCGGACTTCTTTGTTGATGTCTTGACAGTGACGATGTCATCAAATAAACGTTTTAGTGGCTTCCAATTATTTCCTATGCTCATTAGTCTTCGTGTTAGAACAACCCAACGAGTAGTAGGCCGGGGGCCAGCAGGGTCTACCGTGCACCCCCACCCCGTGATTCTATATTTAGGGTACCAAAATGTTCCTTAGGATGTCCTCTTTCAGAAAAAAGATGTTCCCAAGAAAAAAGTTGGGAAGAACTACCTCATTTGCATAAAACAAAATGGTCGCCAGCATACACCAACAAAACAGAATTTCATATCTCGTCCCTCAGTTGACATATCTGAGTACTTTAAAAGGCTATATCATGGGTTTAAGACATGAGGAATTCAGAAATCCATTTTATTTTACCCTAAAACATATATATTTATAGGTATTTCAGGAATTTACAAGGAAGTGTCTGTATACTTTATAGACAACATTGTGGGTATAGTTAATGAAGGAGATATATACATATATCTATATATCCTTGGAAAGAGAATTTCCTCATGTCTTTAACCCATGATATATCCTTTTAAAGTACTCAGATATGTCAACTGGGAGACGAGATATGAATTTCTGTTTTGTTGGCGTATGCTGGCGACCGTTTTGTTTTATGCAAATGAGGTAGTTCTTCTCAACTTTTTTCTTGGGAACATCTTTTATCTGAAAGAGGACATCCTAAGGAACATTTTGGTACCCTAAATATAGAATCACGGGGGGGGGGTGCACGGTAGACCCTGCTGGCCCCCGGCCTATAGGACACAAACTCTGGACGGTCTTGTACAAGTCTTTGGTTCCTACAATTCTCCAAGTCAGTGACTATTGTCTTGAACTGTGCTCTTCATTTTCCCGAATTTCGGACAAAATTAGTACAATTTCTTGCAAATCCGAATGTGTCGTACATGATCACTTCTTCTTTTGCGACTTCATGTAAACTCAAATCTAAAGAGTGGTTTGCACAATGAAAATATATTGACAGTGCGTATTTCTCTTTCAGTAGAGCTCTTGCACCTTTGAACCGATCACTCGTGTTAGATACATCGTCAAATCCGAGACCCCTATTCGATTTCATATCAAACTGTATTCGGATAACGGCATCTTCAATCACTTTGGAAATTGTAAGACCTGTTTCACCTGGAAGATTATAAAAGCCGATAAAGTCTTCCTTCATTTCCAATGTTTCTGAAACATAACGAAACACAATGGATAACTGTTCTTGACCTGTTACGTCTTGAGTCTCATCAGCGAAACTCGAATGGATCGACGAAATTAACTGTTATCCCGAGATAAGTGGTGAGGATCTGAAGAATGAACTCACCCTCTTTCAAAGTGTTATTCGCCAAGATCACTTGGACAGAGAAAATACTGTAAGAACGATACAGGACATTCATAGCGCTTTCAAGAATGTTCTGCCATCGACACGTGCGATTTCCCCAAAACCCACAGACGTCTACGACTGCAGCTAACGCTACCTGCTACTACTGCCTCAGCGGAAAGAACTTTCATTAGCTTGCGGCTTCACAAAACGTACTTACGTTCGACAATAATTCAACAGCATTTGTCATCTGTGGCTATCTGTAATTACCACAAAGACCACGTTTCCACGATTCCTGTGATTGATTTATGGAAAAGATTTGTCGGTAATCCCCGTAGACCAGGACTGGATGCCATTATTTTATTACAGATTTGTTCCATGACTGCATTTGCAATTAATTCGATAATCTCATTCTGAATTGCATGGGACACGATTTATCTCGACGAGTAAGCCATGATGGTATGTCTCGAGCTCTCAGATGTAGGACTCTTATGAAGTTGCCAGACGCATCATCATGACCTTGTAAAGGTAGGCCTTGTTCCATCAAATACATAGCAGATTCAAACATTGCTATAAGTGCTCTTTGATGTTGCTGTTGTTCTTTTTTGTGTTGTTCGTTAACCATGCCTACAACATCAGTTTTCAATAGATTCCGGTTTAGCTTCTCATATTCTTCTTGGAGCTGATCGCTAATTTCAAGATCTTTTAGAGCTTTGCTCTTTGTATTGAAGCCATCATATATAAACGTTTTCTGCAACTTACTCCCAGGTGTGGATAGTCTTTGTTCATAAGCTTGCATAAAAGTGAAACGGTGGACATGGTCAGACTTAATGTCGTAGTGCAGCCACGTTGACAAGAACGTATTTGATTTGACGAAAATGACTTTGGAAATATAAAATTCTTTGGATGTACATATTGTTTGAACGGTGTTTCAACCAATGCAGCCAATGAGAGATCAATGGCATCGTGCATAGACTGAATGCCTAACAAATCAAAGTTTTCTATACTGTTTCTCGGAAGGTTTATTTGAATTTCGAATGCGGTTCCAAACAGACTTACGAAAGTATGACATCAACTTCCGATGTTTTGTCTTATCAACCGTTTTCTCAGCTTCTTTCGATCGTTTGGGCATTGTGCTTTACGTTAGTGAAAACAATCAATATTTCCCATTAATCTCTATATAAAATGATTAATGTACATTCATATAGTTACTTTAAATTAATATAAATCTGAAAAGTTACCGGTAAGCAGGGGTGCCGGAACCACGGGTACAGCGGGTACAGCGGGTACAGCGGGTACAGCTGCCCCCTGCCTTCTTGGCACGGGATCAGAGGTGTGTGCCCCTCTATGAAAAAAGGAAAGTGTAAGACATACTGAATCAAATATTTATTTTCTCATAACTGCAAAAACATTTTCACTACAAAATAATATCTTCTCTCAATTATTTAAGTGCTAAATGTCTTGCTTATTATGCTTAGGCATCTTCAAGTTCTCCAGCATGGGCAGTTTTGCATTCATTGCTTTAAACAGAAACACAAGTTTTGCTTAGTGAATGAGAGATTTTATTGGTTGTCTAAGTGTTGCCAAGTATGGTTTGTTATTGATAGCAACAAGAGTTCTCTATAATTTATAGGTAGAAACATTTTTAGAAAACTATTTCTTAAATCTGTAGAGTAGCAAACATCTGTGTTTGGTCAAATTCATTTCCTCTCACATTATGAAACAAACAAGCTGTCATCAATTTCGTCTTTTGATCTTCAACTGAAAACCACTAACTGGACGAGGGTTTGGTGAGCCATACAATACAACGAGATGTTCTTGCATGAACCCGAACGAAAAGTCACGTGTCCGTTGTAGACAACACAGTGTTGCCAAATTAAACCATTTTTTCGGCTAGATCTGGCTGATTTATTTTCTCCAATTTATCCTATAAAAATCTACGATAGCCGAAAATATGGGCCAATTTAAAAAAAATAATTGATAAGTTTAATAAAAGTAAACGTTTTATTCTCATTAATAATTTGTTCTGAATTTGATAAGTGGACTTTAAATAAGTATATAAAACATTTTTAGCAATAAAGTTAGCTGGAAATGAAAAACTTTATCCGATTTAGCCATTTTCAAAAATATATGTCGTAAAATGCCCGTTCTGAAAAGCCGCCCCTGTCCCAAATTGTTTCTGACACTCCTGTCGGTAAGTGAGCAAGCATGCGCGTGACACGCCTTCCAGCCACTCTCGTCGCGGTTGCCAATTTAGATGTTTTTGATCTAGACCTTGATGCTTTCGGTTGGGTATAGATGTCAGAAATTGCTATTATGGGGATTTTTAATAAAATAAGTAATATTTATGTCCAATTTATAGAAATAAAAAAAGTAATATTTCCAATAAAATAAGTAATATTTTAATTAAGTAAATGTTGATTGAAGTTACATTTAATATATTTCCTATACATATATTTGGAGAATCTAGATGTTTTTAGATGTTTCTAGATGTATTCTGGCTCAATTCTAGATGTAAACCTGAAAATATCGTTCGCCTGTTCAAAACAAAAGCAATCATTTTTCTTTTGCTATTTTTCAGATAACTTAAAAACAAAACCTATTTTTATCGTTTTGCGATTAAAAAAATATTATTTCCTATCGGTTTGCTAACGTTTTTCATTTCTTCGCTTATTTTCGATTGAATGGCATAATTTTTATTTTTATTCAAGAAAATAGGTAGGAAAAAACATACGGTTAATAAAAATGCTAAATTCAAAATAACTCATAGTAAATATTTTTGATTTGGAGATATTTTTATTATTCTGCCTGGAAAAAAGATAAAAACGAACGGTTCGAGTATCAAATATTTTAAATATTCTTTCTTGATAAATGATTCACTGATAAATGGGGCGCAAATGTTTTGCTAGGAACTGCACATTTTTGTTCGTTTACCTACTCCTGATATTGTGAAAGGGGCCTAATAGTTGATAAAGTTATTCAAATATTTTATTCAACTAGGTGCAAACTCTGTTATTCTATCATATTTCAAAAGAATGAGGCATTATGATCATCAGAATTCCAGAGGTGGCTTAACACCCCAGTCAAAATCTGGGGGTGGCTATAACCCCAAAGCCCCCCACCCGGTCCGCGGCCAGTGACCCTTATTTACCTGATGTTTACGTGCCTTTTTCTCTTGTTCGTATGTCTCTTTATCTCTGTCCTTTCTAGCTGTCTGCCTTTTCCGTTCGCTTGTCTATTTTTTTAATCATAATATCTGGAAAGATATATCAACTCTTTTTTTTCTTCTTCTTTTTGTGTGGTTCAATTATCTTTGCCATTCCACCAAGGTTGTCGTTCCCCGGCGGTCTCGCTGGTAACGCCCAATTCTGCATCGGTTCCTACGGCCTTGGAGCCCCTGGGCCGAGAGGTCCAAAGTTCTGTTCGAACTTCACTGACTTCGAGTCCGCACTAAGGCCTGAGACTGACTGACTGACTCACAGACCCATTTTTATTAGGCATGGCATGTCAACACAGGAAGAAGGTTCATTATTTTATTTATTACGTCCATATTTAGTAAGCATGTGATCATGTTTCATTTCACCACATGCCTACACGTCGATATTTGGTGATGTTGCTTATGTATAATTAACCCTCAAGGACCACTTCCAAATATAGCAATGCAGAAGGGACCACATTCAAATTTGTAAGGAAACACCCAACATCTTTGGTCAGCCGTATATTCACGTCTATATTTGGGAATGTTGTCTAGCCCCCCACCCCCGTGACTCCTGTTTATCAGTCTCCTAAATGGCTTGGCACGTTAAAAAATATTGTTTTAAGTTTCTATCTATTTATATTAATCGTTACTGTAATGTTTATGTATTTATGTATCTTTTCGTCTGTATGTTTTATCTGTATGTTTTAATGTAAATAAACAGCCGAAACGGAAGCCACCAGAGGGAGCCTCGTTTTCGATACCGGAAGTGAGGGCTCACCACTGGGAGCTAAGAGCGGCCCTTTTCAGCAATCCTTTATAACGATCAGACGTGTCTTTATTTCTCTCTTCTTTTCTTATACAGCTAAATACGGTCAGAATCCAAGCGCGTTTAACCAACACATAACACATCTAAACAGAACACACACTAACTAACCAACGAAAGCAAAGACGTATCAGTTACCACCCAATTCTGACTTTATTTTAGACACCCCTGTTTTCCTCACTCCCTGTCGGGATCGCTTCCCTATTGTCAAAAAAATCCTGTTCTATTTCTTTTAGTCTTTATCTTTTTGTTCCTTTTGTAGCATAGCCAAGAGCATTAGAGATACACAGGTGCAGGCTCGATCGAACAGTTTGTTGTGTTTCGAACGGTCAGCAGAGAACAGCAGAAGCAAAGTGCAACACAACGTCCGTAAATAGCTGAGTGGGAAACCCGAAAAGTGAAAGGAGAGAAAGAAGAGAAAACTGTCCAGAGGTGCTGAAAGTGTGCATACCTTTGGTGTTTGGGTCTTCGCTGCATAGTTGTTGCTGTTGAGAGAATGCCATCTCGCATGCATATATGCTTGTGAATAATTCAATCGGAGACAAACATTTCGGTGGAAGAAGAATTCTTTTTATTTACTTTACGTCACGTTGACAAATCTATCTGACCCTCCCTTTCTCTATCTTCTGCAGTCAAAGTGTATCTCCCTCCCGCTCCTTCTCTCGTTTAGCTACAGTCCATTTAACTGCAACCAAACATTTTTGGCTGACGGCCCGAAGTCGTCTACCTAAGCCGTTTATTTTCCAACTCTTACAAGAGAATCTTAGAAAAACTCATTAGCCGACAAAAACTATTTTAATTGGCTACACAATATCACGTGACACTCTTTCAGCTTCCAGCGTATTTTTCCCAAGCTAAAAGATGTCATACATTAAATGGCATTTAGGGCTGTCAGTCCCAAAACCAACAATGATAAAGACACTTGTCTTCTCAGCAGAGGTTTGAGTTTGGCTGACCAAAAGACAGTCTCTGAGGTGTCTAGATTAATTACTGGGTGTATGTGTCACGTCGCCAACACTTCCACACACCTCGGCCGCTCCGACCATCGACAACACACACACAGACACAGGCACCCAGCCACACACAGACACACATGTGTGAGCCAAAAATGTCCGTGTTGATCAGCTTGCAACTCCAGCTAACCCACACTCGAAAAGGATCAAGCTGCAACAAGCCTTCCTAACATTTTCCAACACATCTGACATTTATATGCATCTATGTATCTGAGCCGCTATGTATCTATGTACCCGGACCTAACCGTTCATAGTAGAAACTAGAAATTTGCACAAACACTTCCCTAAATGAGTAGGGAAAACAGTTTTTCTTTTTGATTTTTTAAACCCGCGCCCCCAATAGGTTTTTAGTGGGGGTTCAATTTGCAATGTAAACCTTTCTTAAACTGATCCCTTAGTTTGTGTCCGGCAGCATTCACGCCTGTGATCACTGCCCAACAAAAGGCGAGAGAAGTAACTTATTCATTGATCATCCCTTTTCCCAATTCTTTCATTGATCACCCTCAACACAGCATGCTGCTTAAAGACATTGGTCACGTGACAGTTTCTATTGAGTGACTAACCGAATTTAAAATTTTTTTATTTTAATCATGAATTTATGGTTCAAACCATACTGGTAGCATTTTCATCAAGGTAACTTAATTTTACCCCCAGAATTAAAAAGAAGCATATATGGGTGGCGGTGGTTCATAATTTCCTTTGGAAAGCTAATTTTATCTTATTTTATCTTTTCTTTCCCTGTACTGATGTGCTTTGTAAAATCCACGGTTCTCCTTATAATATAATAGTCTTGTAAAATCTTCTTTTTTTCCCTTGTACAACATATACTATACCAAACTTGTAAAATCCACCATGGGCTAGGCTACTTCATTAGTTTTTGTCAAAGATGTTTAAAAAACTTTGAATCATGCGTGTATATTGTATATGTATTTGTGTATATGTGTGTGTAGATATTGTATATACAGGTATACCTTGATTAGTGCGGTTAATTCGTTCCAGTAGTGTATGTACTGTTCAAAACCGCACTGTTCAAAGTCTTTAATGTGTTTTTGTTTTCAGGTTGTTCTTAGATACATTAATTTGTACAGCAATACGTTAACCATACTACATCAAAACCCGCACTAATCAAAACCGCACTAGTCAAGGCATCCCTGTATAATTGTGCGTATATGTATTTGTGTATATGTATGTGTGTGTATGTTGGAATGGTGCGGTTATCGGCACGGAAAAAGAAATCAGCGACCTGAGTTCGAATTACAGCTGAGCCAGTTTATGTTCACTTTGCACCTAGTGAAGACTATCACACTGAAGATGTTGTAGTAGTCCAGGATGAGGTATCTGAACCTGCCTGGGATATAGTACCGGTTCAGTGCCTCTTTGACCAATTGTTGGGGTATCGACCCACATGCGTTTGTGAGGTCCATTCACAGCACCACCAAGATCTTATAGTTCTCCCGGGCTTCCCTGATCAGCTAGGTGACCACCCCTGTGTGCTCCAAACACCCTGGCACCATCGGAATACCTACTTTCTGGACCGAGGTGTTAATATTGAGTTCCTCAGGAGGTTGTGTGTCAGGCGCTTGGCCTGAAAAATATCTTTCACTCCTCAATGACGTTTGGAATCATCATTGAACTGTTTTCTCACAATAAGTCCCGACAAAAGTCTTTAAATATTTGTACATATCTTATCATTATGCTTATGTTTCAATATAAATTTCCTACCAATAAGCTATTTTTACTATATTTATGTTTCAATATAAACTGAGCAGCGAGATGGTTATGAACTGGTCGATGATCTTCAACTCTTCCTCCTTAGGAATGCATACCGCCACCAATGAACCACCTTGCCCCTCATCCTGATCACCTTCGGAATCCTCCAGAGAAGGGTCAGATTAAGACCACAATAGGTCCTACGCCACCAATATCTTTGGGGTCCACCATATTAAAATTATATGAGATCTGAACAGTAAGTTTATATTAAACATAAATATAGTAAACATAGCTTATTGATAGGGAAATTTATATTGAAACATACGCATAATGATAAGATATGTACACATATTTAAAATAAAGACTTTTGGCGGGACTTATTGTGAGAAAACCGTTCAATGATGGTTTCAAACGTCATTGAGGAGGTGACATCATTTTCAATTGACATCAAAACTAAAGCATTCAATCGTTTCTGAGCCATTGTTGAACGGAATCGGTTTTTGATCAATGATGTTTGGAAAGTGAACGTTCACCTTCACAGACTGATGAGACATTTAGGCTCAGTTTAAGATTTATTTATGCAGTTGGCAGCTGATAAAGAAAACGAACTTAGACTGGAGGAAACAAATACCTTCTTTGCTGATGTTTTTAACAATTCTGTTCAATAGATTTTACCAAACACCTTTTAAAAAAAAGGGGCACAACATAGGGATGGTGGTCCTGATTGTAAATTGTAGATTCACACCCATGCTTACTCTATGTTAAAAACGGCGCACAAATAAAAAGAATTTGTGTACCGTTTTTAACAACAGGTAGGCGAGTGTGCTTAACTTTACAACCGGAACCGTCTTCCATACATTGTGCCTGCTGCGGACACAGGAGATGGGTGTGTTCATCAATTTATCGGAGAAGACAAATTTACGTCTGATGTACCCAGCAATAAAAATAATAAAATAAACGTGTAGGTTCAAGAGGAAATTCAACAAAGCAGGAATAACAGTTTACAACTGTGTTTTATTCTATTAATTTAACAACAAAATAGATATTGTTCAAAAAGTGGAAAAGGTAATATGTAGGTTGGAATTAAAAGTTCAATGTACATGGCAAAATGTAATGGTAGTGAGTAGAGAGTGAGTAAAGTTGTGTATGAGTTTACGAAGAAAAACAGTCCACTAGTGTGTGTATGTGTGTGCTATGTATCACAAGGTGTGAGTATCAGTTCACATGTGTGTTTATGTCTATAACCAGACGTAGAGACAGTTTAATGTATGTGTGCGTAAGTCAGAAAAACAGTAGTAAACTCAACGTGCTGGCAGGGCTAAAATGATGGGTGGTATGATGATGATGTCTCTTCCTGCGTTGGTGCTGATGATGAAAACTAGAATTTAAGTTTGTTGGTTGGGTTTAAATACTGGATTCTCTATGAAACGCTGCCCCCCTGTTCTCTTTGAAGTTGAATGTGCACCTCCGCCGAGTCAAAGTGCTAAAATGAATCTCCTACTGCCAGTTACATTGATAAGGTTATATTTATGGAAAAATATCGGCTCCTGGCAATGGTTTAGGAAGTCGGGCTCCGAGTGGTTGATTATTATTTTAATGTAGCTATTTGAGGTTTTCCAACAATTAATACTTTTTGGAGGGAGAATTTGTATAACAAAATTGGCGCGAAATCCTGCGAGCCTGTTTTTGCATAGAATTGTTCACTTAGGTTTAAGTGGCCCTACATATGGGCCTTGTCACGGCGCGTATGCTTTCAAGCATACACACCTGTCGTGGTATATCGCGTGGTAAGGTCAAAACAACAAATTATACACCGAGATGGGAATGAGGGATTAAAACGTGATGAAAAATAATGTCTACGTACAGATAAGCATCCCGGAAAACAAAACAACACACATTCAGAGTTTTTTTTGGTGGGCAATAATTGTAGTTTTTATCAAAACATTAAATAGGAAATATTCTGGAGAGAGAAAATAGTCCGGTTGATTTGGACAACAGTCCTTTTCCACGGCAAAAGAGGAAAAAAGAAGAGAATATATCTCCTCGCAGATAAGATAATCGTGTCCATACGAAGAGGCGAGTCTCCCGATCGTCAGGTAAAAACATCAACCGTATTTTCCGACTGCCTTCGTACGCTAGCTGCGAGTAGCAGGCTTTCGTCTCTCTGTCCCCGTCCACCGCTCGGGCGCTACTACTGCTGTCTTCCTCCTTCTTTCCTTCCTCCCCCGCGTCGAATTCAAATCCCGGGGAAACGAGATTTTCATAAAATCTTTCCTTTGTCTTTCGCGCGAAAATCTTTTAAATTAAAGACGAGATTCTCCTGTATCCTTTCTTTTGTTTACATTTTCTTCGTTCCTCAAAGGGCCATAACTCCAGATGGACGAACCAAGTGTTATCTCCATTCCATTCTATTACAGGGCCTATCCTTAGATTAGTTGAGGTTTTAAACGAAATCAACCTACAATTTCAAATAAGTGCTTTAAATTAACTGGGAGTGTTGACTAATCTACCTGATCTAGTCGTTATTGTCGGTGTCCCCAACATTTCTTCCCTGTCTTGAGTTGCAGTATATTTATCAGAATTCCCTGATTCCATTGGTAAATCTAAGAAAGCTGGTTTAAGTCGATCAATAGAAACATTATCAACTGTATTTCCTTTTTGTACTGTATAAATATTTTCAGCTCTTTTCAAAACTTTGAAAGGTCCTCGGTAACTATGGTGGTTTATTAACCATGTCATTCCTTATAAAGACTAATTTGCAATCCTGCAAAACTTTCGGTAAATAAATGTTTCTCGTGGCTGAACAAGTGGGTATGAAATGCAAGTTTGACATTTTATTTTTCAAATCCGAAATAAAATAGGAAGATGGTTGAAAATTGTCATTTCTTTCAAAAGATTGTCCTGGTAAGGCTGTCTCCTTACCAAAAACTAATTCAGCTGGGGTACAAGCTAAATCTCTCTTTATCGTGTTTTGTATATAAAGAAGTGAGATGGATGACAGACACAGCACACATATCCAGGATCGCTAGCTGCAGGTCACACGGATAATTGCAGGACTTCTGCCATGTTCAACTTTCTTCTGAAGACGTCGCTAGCCGCGACGAAATGCATAAAGATTTATCCTCGTGATAATAAACATGTTTGAGATGTAACAAGCTTTTCTCACTCTTTTTCCTTTTCCACATTGTCTAACCATACCCATCATATAAAGAAGTACAATTGATAAATTCCCCATCCAGTTATCTGGGTTTTGCCTCACCTTTAAGAATGATTTAAGTTGTCTGTGTAGACGCTCGACTGGGCCATTTGATCAAGGGTGTCGAAATGTCTTTGGTTCCAAGTAAATTGCTGAATTCGCGGAATGGCACTGACTGAAATCGTGTACCACGATCAGTAGTAATTACATTAGGGACTCCAAATATTGATATCCAATCCGTTAATATGGATTTAGCGATAGTTTCGGCAGAAATATCTTTGAGTGGTATGGCGGTCGACCATCGTGTAAACCTGTCGATGATAGTCAACAAATACGTAAATCCTTGGCAGGTAGGCAACAGTCCTACAATGTCGATACGTAGATGCGAAAATCGAGCATCGGGATCAGAAAATGTGCCCACAGGTGTTTTAATGTGTCTGTACACTTTACACCTTTGGCAGTCTGTGAAAGTAGTAATCCAGCTCTGAATATACATGGTCATGTTGGGCCATACAAAACGGTCTTTGATTAATTTCAAAGTAGCTCGTTTACTTGGTTGAGATAAACCGTGGAAATGTTCAAAAATCTTCCTCCGAAGTGTCGGTGGTACATGATCTAGGGTTGCTTAAAGTGATGTCACAATATATTTCTGTGTCAGAAAAGGGTACTGGAATTTTCTTTAAATTCAGTGATGTGTTGGAAAGTGCTTCCTGTATGGAAGTATCAGATTCTTGTTCTTTAGCGAACAAGTCGTGGCTCAATATGTCGTCAGTGACTGCAGCAATTTCTGAACGAGATAAAGTATCTGCGATAATGTCTTTAGATCCTTTAATGTATTGAATAGCGGATGTATATTGTGATATGCAATCCAAATGACGTATACGGTATCTCCCTTGGATTATACTTGTCCGAAGTGGTTTTGAGAGCAAAAGTTAACGGACGGTGGTCAGTATAAACAGTGAAAGGTCGCTCTTCTAAAATGTGTCGGAAATGTTTGATTGACAAATAAATCGCCAATAATTCTCTCAAAAAGGTGCTGTATTTCTGTTGTATTGCACTCAGCTTAACAGAAAAAAAGGATATGGTTTTTCAGCGTCATTATTATTAATGACTTGATGAATTACAGAACCAATAGCTTTAGAACTAGCATCTGTAGTTAAGGTAATCTTAGCTTCTTCATCGTCCACGATATAGCTAAGTTTTGTAAAATCAGCGAGTGCCGATTTAGCATTGTTGAAAACAGCAAGTGTATGATCCTGTAGGGATATCTTAGCTTTCTTTTTAGGACTGTTGTTAAGAAGGTTCGTGGGGAGTAACAGAATTTTAGAACAATTGGGAATAAACTGTCGATAATAATTAATCAATACAAGAAAACGTCGTAGTTGACGAATTGAAGTGGGTATCGGAAATTCTTGCAATGTAGCAATTTTTTCAGGTATCGGAAAACTCCGTTTTCCTCTATCACGTGTCCTAGGAAATTGACTTGCTTTACAGCGAATATGCATTTATCAACGTTAATCTTTAAACCAGAATGTGATAATCGTTCGAATACTTGCTGTAAGCGGTCCATGTGTTTCGCGTGATTTCTGCTTGCTATCAAATCGTCGTCGATGTAAGCAAATGTAAAAGTTAGTCCTCTGAAAACTGTGTCTATTAAACGTTGGAATGACTGTGCAGCGTTGCGTAATCCGAATGGCATTCGGACAAATTCGTACAATCCGAAAGGTGTCGTCACTGCAGTTTTATGTATGTCCTCTTCGGCTACCGGGATTTGGTGATAAGCTTTAACCAAGTCCATTTTTGAAACCAACGGAAAAACCCTGCAAGTTCGGCACAGGATAATTATCAGGGGTCGATTTCGCATTTAGCGTGCGAAAACCACCCACCGGTTTCCAAGTTCCCGGGGTTGATTTAGGTACCAAGGGTAATGGGCTTGACCACTGACTTTTGGAAGGGCGGATCACACCGCTTTGCAACATTTGGTCGAATTCGCTTTTGACAATTTGGTATTTGTCATGACCGTGGGGTTTGGCTGAATGTCGAACTTTGTCTGTGGATTTGAATGGCAAAGTTAACTCCTTGTATTTACGTTTTTACGTATTTACGTTGTTTTAATTCGCGTGTCGAATGAAATTGTGCATATCCCAGTTGAAAAATAACGAAAACGAATTCCTTGAATCTCCAACCATGTCTTATTATCGACGAGTGTACGAGTAGCCATGTGTACAGACGAGTTACTATTTGATAGAAAATCCGCTCCTATTATTGGTGTCTTTACTTGTGTCAAAGTAAAGGTCCACGAAAAAGGTCAGGGTCAAGTGTAAGTTCTCTCATCCCATATGTGTTGATTTGCGTACCGTTGGCGGCTTGTAATTTATAAGTTGTGTGTTGTAAATTTCATTTGGGGTCTGGTGGCATGACGCTGATTTCAGCTCCTGTGTCCACTAAAAATGTGTATCCGTGTATCTTATCGCGAATATAAAATAAACGATCTTTGGAAGTGTAACCGGGAACTGGTCATCCTCACTGTACGGGGAAAAAGTTCCCCTTCTTTTTATTGAAGGAGGTATGTGGCTTTTGGCATTGCCTAGCTGTAGATACAAACTTGTGATGATACCAACATAATCCGTGTTGCTGTTGAGTACAATTTGAATTTCGTTGATACGGCCGTTGAATTATGGGCCTATTGGTGCTACTTCTGTTATTGTTGATGCGAAAATGTTTTTGATTTTGCAGTAAGGTCTGCATCTGCTTGACCAAACGACTGACTTGGGATTGTAATTGCTGAAATTCGTTATCTGAAAGTTGAGTTGGGACAAATGTGGAATTTATGCTATTGCCTCTCAGTTCGGACTGTATCCTGTCCGCCATTACAGCAATCTTCTCAATTCCGACGTCCACTATCATAGGCGCCAAATTCTGTGTCGTCGGGGGAAGTAGCTTGTCTAGCCAAAGTCTGGTCAATATTGCTTCAGACATGATGTTGTTTCCCCAGTAACTATCTCATCTGTCTGAGCAATTGAGATGGCGTCCTGTCGGCGAGTTCTACTTTGTTGAATAAGTCCCTTAGCATTGTTTCCTTGGATTTGTCAAGTCTTTTCATTATTGCCTCTCTTAGCGTGTCGTATGGATCATCTTCTGACATTGTGGAAAGCAGGTCTGTGACCACGCAAGCCACTGCTGATGGTAATTTCTCTGCCACGTAAGCATATCGAGCTCTTTGCGAGGTGATTTTCCTCGCAAAGAATATTGCTTGTAACTGAGAAAACCAGATAGTTATGTCCCCTGCATCAACATTTGGTGAATGCACTCTTGCTTGTGTAGGTCTGACGTCGTCTGTAGATTCCATTACTGAGTTTTTTTCTCACTGGATGTGTTAGTAAGAATCGCCACTTATTAATTTAATTTTTGCTCTTTGAATGTGCCGTTTCTATTTGCTGGGGAACCTTGTTAATCTCTTTGAACGTCGGAAGGTCACCATTTGCTGCGAACTCAGGAGCGGGGTGCGTTCGTCAATTTATCGGGGAAGACAAATGTCTAATGTGCCCAGCAATAAAATAAGTTCAAGAGGAAATTCAACAAAGCAGGAATAACAATTTACAACTGTGTTTTATTCAGTTAAATTAACAACAAAATAAATATTGTTCAAAGGGAGGAAAAGGTAATATGTAGGTTGGAATTAAAAGTTCAATGAGCATGGCAAAATGTAATGGTAGTGAGTAGAGAGTGAGTAAAGTTGTGTATGAGTTTACGAAAAGAAACAGTTCACTAGTGTGCGTGTGTGTGCTATGTATCACCAGGTGTGATTAGCAGTTCACATGTGTGTTTATGTCTATAACCAGACGTAGAGATAGTTCAATGTATGTGTGCATAAGGGAGAAAGACATTAGTAAACTCAACGTGCTGGCAGGGCGAAAAAGAAGTGTGGTATGATGATGATGTCTCTTCCTGCGTTGGTGCTGATGATGAAAACTAGAATTTAAGTTTGTCGGTTAGGTTGAAATACTGAACTCTCTATGGACGCTGTCTCCCTGTTCTCTTTGAAGTTGAATGTGCACCTCCGCCGAGTCAAAGTGCTAAAATGAATCTCCCACTGCCATTTACATTGAAAGGGTTATATTTATGGGAAAATATCGGCTCCTGGCAATGGTTTAGGAAGTCGGGCTCTGATTGGTTGATTATTATTTTAATGTAGCTATTTGAGGTTTTCCAACAGTTAATACTTTTTTGGGGGAATATTTGTATAAGAAAATTGCGAAAGTGGCCCTACATGCCCAAAGAAAGGTGTTGTTACGAATATTGTTGTGTAAAATGATAGGAAGTACCTGCTTTTGATTAAAGTAATGTTTTCCACTTTTTACAAATGTTTAGGAATTGATTTGGTGTTATTCTTTCTTGTAAAAGGCAATGAATGACTGCATTAATATATCTGAGTAGTGGTGCCAAATTTATTTTTAAGTTTACATCTAAAATTGACTCAAAAAACATCTAAAAACAATGAAACATCTAGATTCACTAGAAAATATATTAAATAAAAAGATTAAATGTGACTTTAATCGTTAACATTTCATACCTTCCAAGGTTTAGAAATTCTTAGGAGGGGGATTTTGCTGACATAAATAATGTGTAGATAGGTATAAACACCTTTTAAAATTTGCATATTGGTTGTTTAACTGTCGAAGATGGTGTCCTCATTTTAGCTAATCAAAATATCATCATCATCATCATCATCATCATCATCATCATCATCATCATCATCATCATCATCATCATCCGTTATAAGTCCACTGCTGGACAAAGGCATTTCCCATCTCCTTCCATGACGACCTATCTTGTGCTAACCTCTGCCAAATCTTACCGGTAAACCTTTCTATCTCGTCCCTCCATCTTGTGTCTGGTCTTTTCCTACTTCGTTTACTGTCTGTCCCATGGGCACCAATCGGTTAGTCTTTTCCCCCATCTATTGTCGTCTCTTCTTGCTAGGTGGCCAGCCCATCTCCATTTTTGCTGCTTAATTAGTTGTATAATATCCTTCACTCTAGTCCTTTCTCTGATCCATGTTGATCTTTTTATATCTCTTAGAGTTATCCCTAGCATTGCTCTTTCCATGGCTCTCTGTGCTATTCTGAGTTGGTCTTCAGCTCGTTTGGTTAATTTCCAGGTTTCGCATCCATAAGTCATGGCTGGTATTATGCAGCCGTTGTATACTTTACGATATGGAAATCCTATATTAAACTAAATTTAGAAACAAATGTTAAAAGTGAATTCAAAATTATCTTTCCATATTATTAAAAAAATATATATCACAGATTTTTAAAGGAATGCAGACTTACTATTTAATAAATTCAAATTTCTAATTTTGAATAAATAAGAAATTGTTGAAGCAACGCAGACATTTTTAAATGTAATAGAAAGAGAAAAAACAAAAAATATTTTTAAATTTCAAAAGTTCTTTAAAATGTAAGTAATATGCAATAAATTATAAAGATAGTAACGACAGTTATTTATAAATGTTAAAATAAGGCGTCTCATAGTATTAACTAAAAAAGGGGTATTTTACCAATAAATCAATATTTTTATTCACGTGCTAAATGTATTAAGTAATTATTTTATTTATGACTGATCTTTTTCCCAAGGGAATAGTGATAAAGTTATATATTGCTAAGGCGTCTCATAGTATTAACTAAAAACGGCGTATTTTACCAATAAATCAATATTTTTATTCACGTGCTAAATGTATTAAGTGATTATTTTATTTATGACTGATCTTTTTCCCAATGGAATAGTGATAAAGTTCTATATTGCTATTTATTTGTGGGCCCCGATGATGTGAGATTTCCTATAAAAATTCCCCTCCATGATTGGGAGGCCAAGAGAATCTTCACTTTTAGAAGCTCTAAAACAGTTATTTAATCAGTTTTGACTAGGTTTTACTTTCATGTTAATTTCAGTTGTTTTTATATACAACTTTCAATTCGGGCCGTTGTTTCTACGGCAACGAATAACAAAATTGAAAGTTGTATATAAAAACAACTGAAATTAATATGAAGGTAAAAACTAGTCAAAGTTTGATTAAATAATGTATTACAATTACTTAATCCAATAATAATAATAAAGATTGAGCTATTTCAGTGTATTGAAAACCTATCTTAACATAATTTTAAATCAAGATATCAACAAAATGCGGGAGACTTTGGTAGGTTTGCAAATAGGAGAGAAAATGTTTATAGGATTATTTTTTCAATGCGGGAGATCGGTACAGATTCATTACATGCGGGAGGGAGACTGCACTTGGCTTCGAAATGCGGATATAAAAAGTGGCTAGGAAATAGACATGGCTAGGAATTCCGCTATGAAATCCCCTGCTATGAATTTACCTGCTATGAATTCGCCGGATACCGGCGTAGTTTGCGTATAGGCTAATCCGGCCCTGCCCCAGAGCCCGATGGGTCTGGGACTTTCATCACCTGGAGGTTCTGGGTATTGAGTGGTAACTCTGGGCATGGCCCCTCCTGTGTCTCACCAGGGGTAGTCCCTGGGCTCTGTAAAACTTGCTCTGTCTGCACGTATTTCATCTTGGCCTGTTGGATCTGTTGTGGCCATGCGGGTTCTTGCATATCTTACCACAACTGCATTCTAATCCAAGTTACTTTGCCTATTACAGTATATGTCTGTACTTATACTGTAAACATGGAAAATAAATGCTTCAAAATAAAACAACAACAATAATATATTTAACTAGCAGAAGTACCCGACCATGCCCGGGTTTATGGATTCCGCCCATGATGTCATTGTTTTTTTTATGTCGCTCAGTGTCCGATCCAGGGGAAGTTTTTGGGTCATTGTGCATTCATACCACAGAAACAATTGACAACTCTATAAAAATAAAATTCTAACCCTTCTTGTAATAAGTAGGGGAAATAAATATATATATGCAAATATATGCAGTAATATTTTAAAATATGGAATTATATTGCAGTAACGGACCTTAACATATGCAAATGTATGTACTAATGAACCTTATAACATGCAAATCTGCAGTAACAATAATATAACCTCCAAAATTATGGAGGGAAATATTAAAATATCTTAATAAAGTAAAAAATATCTTAAACTAAACTAAAAATATCTTAAAAGATTAAAAAATAGAGTGGCCTGTCCGTAAAATCTTTAAAAGACAAAAACATTATGATCGACTCACATGTACTACCAGAAAAAAAACATAGCGCCTATTATCTTTGCCCTGAGAAGATGTACACCTATGAAATATTTCAGCTACCTAGGTGCGAAACTGTGGCCTACAACCTGGAACATACATGCGTGCATATTGAGAAAGAAATGGTTAAACACCTAAGGCGGGAGGAGAGGCAAAGTGAATTCTCGAGCCAGTCACATGACAGGGAGAAACTATTGTTGCATGGTAATTGACATTTATAGATCGCGAAGTGACTGGAACCGGAACCCAACCTCTGCGCATGACAAACGGGAAAATAAGATTTCCAGTCCTTTTTAGAGAGGCGAGAAGACATGTCGTTGTTTTTTCGACCGTGCTACGTTAGTGAATCGTCGCCCGG
>VCCN01002219.1:1825635-1835807 GCA_006491835.1 Architeuthis dux | reverse complement strand
ATTGTCATCTCGTCTTGCTAGGTGACCAGCCCATCTCCATTTATGATGCTTAATTATTTATATAGTATCCTTCACTCTAGTCGTCCTTCAGATCCATGTTGATCTTTTTCTATCTTTGAGAGTTATCCCTAGCATTGCTCTTTCCATAGCTCTCTGTGCTATTCTAAGTTGGTTTTCAGCTTGTTTCGCATCTGTAAGTCATGGCTGGTATTATGCAACCATTGTATACTTTACGCTTGACAAGGTGCTCTTCAGAATGTCTCTATTCATACCAAATGCTTGCCAACCTATCGTTCTGCATGATTTTATTTCACTGTCATGGTCTTTCTCTAGCTGTATTACCTAATGAATAAATAATATATGTACGCATTCACTTGATCTTTATTGATTGATATATTATTTTAAAAAACCCGCTTATTCAACACTATTTTACTCACTAAGCAGAAAGAAGAGAGCAGGGAAATTGTGCTGTAACAATCTCCCAAATTAAGAGCCATGAATATCAGCATTCAAAATCCTAGCTTTTACCTGGGCTTGAACACTAAACACTGGCACCACTATTTCAGTTTTGGTATCTGTGTTGTTTGTATTGTAAAAATTGAGCAAATTATACTTGAATTGCTTTCTTTTTTATATTAGAATCTGTCAACCAAAACTGTCAACATAGGTTTCTTCAGTTTTAAGTTGGCTATCTATGTATCACACATACAGGCTGCACCAATGGAGCTAGAGGGGTGAAAATTTAATCCTATTATATCTAGAAAAAATGTTGTTTTTTTTTAAAGATCTCCCCGGTTCAATTTGCAATGTGTGTTTATGCTAAATTGGTCCCTTAATTTGTGCCTAGCATCATTCATGCTTGCTTTTTGAAAATTCTGACATTTTTAGTGATCACGGCCCAACAAAAGAGAATGACCTTTTAGAGAAGTAACTTATTTATTGATCATCCATTTTCCAATTTTTTTAATTGATCACCCCCAACACAGCATGCTGCCAAAAGATGTTGTCATGTGGCAGTTTCTATTGAGTGACTAACCAGACCTGTTTTATAACTATTCAACCTGTTTGATTTGTATATTTTACGAAAGTATTTCAAAATGTAAATAAAACTGAAAATTATTGTGCTGTATGTGAGATATGAATGTGAAATAAAACGATGCATAATGATAGGTTGGAAAGCATTTGGTAGGAATAGACACATTCTGAAGAGCACCATGCCAATTTGCTTAAAGTGTAAAGTATGAAACGGTTGCATAATACCAGCCATGACGGATGCAAAACATGGAAATTAACCAAACAAGCTGAAAACCAACTTAGAATAGCACAGAGATCCATGGAAAGAGCAATGCTAAGAGATAGAAAAAGATCAACATGGATCAGAGGGAGGACTAGTAAGATATTATACAAATAATTAAGCAGCAACAATGGAGATGGGCTGGTCATCTAGCAAGAAGAGATGACAATAGATGGGGTAAAAGTCTAACCAATTGGTGCCCATGGGAAAGTAAACAAAGTAGAAAAAGACAAGATACAAGATGGAGGGACGAGATAGAAAAGTTTGCGGGTAGGACATGACAGAGGTTAGCACAAGATAGGTCATCAGGGAAGGAGATGCGAAAAGCCTTTGTCCAGCAGTGGACTTATAATGGCTGATGATGATATGAACTTTTGGCCTTTGATCTATACTGGTCAAACGTTTCACATACAAAGATACAATTAAATAGGTCATTTGTTTTCAAACTGAAAACTTTTATCACCAAATAACAAACTAAGCTGATTAATTATATGACTTTGGCTGTTCTTACTGTAGCAATATATCTGTCAACTAAATAAATACACACTCTTTTTATGAGGTAAAAAGTTTGACAGAATTGCAACTTAGATTCTCTCAACAAATTTGACATCTGACATTTTATGTTAGTGCTGTCAGGATATTATCCCCAAGTGATATTCATCGGTTTAACACTGCATGAAACTGTCACTATTGAAGAAAAATCTTTCTCCAGCTTTCAAACAGAATATTTTCACGATTATTAATATCATTACACTTGAATGCATTCATACATTGTGCATGGCATTAACAAACAAGGTATATCTTCCATGTTAAGTAAGTATCTTGAGTTATTCCCCTTAGGCAGGGGAGCGCTTATTGACTTCCGGTAAGGCATCACTGTTTACATCCTTGTGGCGGGGGAACCATATTGGTTTTAAGAGAGAAGACATGTGCAAGTGGCGTTGAGTGCGGTCATTGTAATTGTATGAGTAAATTGGATCTGTGTGAATACGTCTTTTGTTTGCATTTTAAATCTGTTAAGATCTGTCATAATAATCCTTACATGTCATATTGTCATTTTTCAAAGATTTCAGCCTTAACTAGCATTCCACCTATGTTGTGTTGGGGGTCATCAATTAAAAAGTTGGAAAAAGGGGTGATCAATGAATAAGTTATTTCTCTCACCTTTTGTTGGGCTGTGATCACTGAAAAAGTTCTAAATTATTTCTCTTATTTTTGTCACTATTTTTTTTGGACCATTAAAAAAGTGTGAATGCTGGGCACAAACTAGGGACCAATTTAGCATAAACTTCCATTGTAAATTGAACCCCCTAATAAAAACCATTTTAGGTGGGGAATTTTCAAAAAACAGAAAAAAAACATTTTCCCTACTCATTGAAGGGAGTGTGTGTGCAAAATTTCAAGTCTCTACATAGGATACCAGTAAATAAATCAAAGAATAGTAAAACTAACATTCCAAGGGAAATTATGAATCACTGCCACCCATATAAGCTGTGTTGGAGGTGATCAATTAAAAGTTTGAAAAAAGGGTGATCAATGAATAAGTTACTTCTGTCACCTTTTGTTGTTCTGTGATCATTAAAACAGGTCTGAATTTTCAAAAAACAAGCGGGCCCAAACTAGTGACCAATTTAGCATAAACTTGGGGGGAAATTCCCCAAAACAAAAAAAACCATTTTCCCTACTCATTGAAGGGAGTGTTTGTACAAAATTTCAAGATTCTACTATGAATGGTTAGGGCTGGGCAAAGTCCAGATACATAGATACATGATAATGTCAGAACACATGAATAACCTAAACCCAACAACAGTGATTAAACCGGTCTGTTGTGGGTAGAGGTGATTAATAAAAGGATTTATTTTTCTCTGAATTTCTGAGGTTGTTGTTACTGTTGTAATAATTTAAACAGGTTTAATTGTGGGCAGTGATCTATAGTCTTAGTGGAAGTAGTAGAAAAACACAAGTCTGTTTAGTCGCTCAAAAGAAACCGTCACGTGACTGACATATTTTGGCAGCATACCATGTTGGGAGTGATCAATTAAAAAATTTGGATAAAAGAGGTGATCAATGAATAAAATACCTTTTGTTCTTTTTGTGGTCACTAAAAACATCCAAATTTTCAAAATACAAGTGTGAACGCTGCCGGAAACGAACTAAGTGACCAATTCAACTTATATTGTAAATTTAACCCCCCCCCCCCAGCAAACCTATTTAGGGGGTATTTTTAAAAGCACCTAGCACCACTGATGCAACCTATATGCATAACACATATATACATAGCCAGCCAGCCAGACTCTCTTGAAAACTGAAGAAACCTATGGGGACAGTTTTGGTTGATGGTTCCTAATACAACTAGCTGTTCTGTAGTTTAGAGCCCTCACTTTATTTGGACATAGAATGGCGAGAGAAAGAGAAGGTTGAACAAGAGACTAGGTTAGCGTTGCTATACATCTGAATTTTCCTGGACATGCCCTCCATTTAAGTTGTGAAATCTTCATCCAGATGGAATTTTTAAATTCCTCAAAAGTCCAGAATTTCAGCTTCCATCATTTTCTCCATGGAAAAAAAATCATGAAACTGTAATGATGAGAGTGATAGAGCAACAGAGAGATAGAGGACGCCTGTAGCAGTTTTAGAGCTAGCATCAAGTGCCATGTCATGTACTACTTTTTCTTGTTTTTCAGCCATGTGCATTAATTTCTTTCATATTGCTATTACAGCCATAAATGAAATATTGAAAGTATAGCATTTTTATTATGGATTTTATAGCAGTTTTAAGGCTAGCATCAAGTGCCATGTCATGTACTGCTTTTTCTTGTTCCTCAGCCATGTGCATTGATTTTTTTCATATTGCTATACATGAAATGTTGAAAGTTTAGCATTTTTATTATGGCTTTTTTTATATTTTAGCATTTGTTTTTCTTGCCCTTTATATAGACCATTTTAGCAATTTTCAATCATAATCTAGTGAGCCACTGTCGCTATATTATGTACGTGTATTGACAACTATGACATTTTGTTTATATATGTGTGTTATATTGATATAAAATTAGTTAATTAATTTAACAATTTAATTCAATTTTAAATTTAAAAAAAAAAGCATTGAGAAGTACAAAACATACCTAAATGCATGCCTTGTTGTGCCAATTGCAATACAAATTGGTTCTTCTTGCATAAAGCTCCAGTTTTTAGCTCTTCAAACCCAAGGTATACATGCAAGATTTATGTTTGTTCAATTACTTATGAGTGGTACTGTATATAAACAATAAAATCAATATATGCAACAAGGAAAAATATATATGCAGAAATAGATGTGTGCTTGAACAATATATATGGTTGTCAGCATATAGTAGCATATATATGTATGTGTGTTTGTGTTTGTGTGTGTGTATGTATATATATCCACATGGACATTTATAAAGATTATCTACACACATACACACACGAATATATTTGTATATGGATATATTTATATCTGCATGCATATTTTTCCCTTGTGAAAAGCAGATTTTATGGTTTTATCTTTAGGCTTCAGAAAGACAGCCTCTGAAAAGAAGAGCAGGTGGTTGATAAGGTAAGAGGACTTTATTGTTTCAGAGAGACGAAACAAATAAAGAAATCATATTTTCCAGAAGATAAAGAAAGATAATCTTACCAAAAGTTATTTATTCCTTCTGGTTTTTGCGATGAATAAATATTGAAATGAATGAATATGTTGGTTTTAAACAGATATCTTCTTTTGTAAATTACCCCTAGCTGGATTGTATGTTAACTGTGCGGTAAAAATGTACCCAACTCAGAATATAAGAACATATAAAAATAAGCGAAGATTACCACTCAGGACGCTGAAGTTTTTTAATTTTCAGAATGTATTCCATTATCAATTTCTTTTACTAGTTTTAATTTCATCTTATTTCATTCTTGTTTTTTAATCACCACTACCCACAACACTGGTTTATTGCTGGGTTTAGGTTATTCATTTGTTCATACATTTATATGTATCTATGTATCTATCTATGTATCTGGACTTCGCTCAGCCCTAACCATTCATAGTAGAAACTTGAAATCTTGCACACACACTTTTCAACTTCCTCTGCAGTTACATCACCTTTAGTTGATGACAATTCTGGAAACTGATGACAATTCTGGAAACTGATGAAATTCTCTCTTTAAAAGATGAAGTATTTCAATAAATAAGGAGATAACATTTTTGCAATCGAGAAGTGTTATATTGGCTCATTGAAGCTTCAAATTAATTAAAATATTTTTTTTAAAAATGCCTGCCCAATAAATTACATCATGTTTTATGTTTTTAACTGTTGACAGAGATCAACATCATTTTTATGTTCAAGAAACAGTACAACACTCTTATATATACTTAGACAAAATGAGTCTAGGATGTACCCTTTGAGAGCCAACAAACTTCTGTAAATTGTTCATTATTGTCTTGGCACAGCTGACATTTTATCATTTTTGGCATTTGATTTTATCTTAGTTATAGCCCTGATTATTATACTTAGTAATGAAGAAAGACTTGTACTCAAATGTTTTCTTACAATATGTTAACTATGTTCCACCCAATGAAAGCACAAAACGTTTGGCACTTCAACCTTCAAATAAGCACTAAAACCATGATAGTGAATGGTGCTCCATCAATAGCGCATGCAACAATATTGTTCAAGGGTATATTATTTTTTGCAAAGTAGGTTTTCACAGCAATAAATATCGATAACCCTTTTGTAACTGTAAAAAGATTTAAATGGAATAACATTTTTCTAGACATAATAAGGAGCAAATATTTAAATTTTCAGTCTTATGACAACTTGCTGCTGCTATTTTTTCACCATGGCTACTACAGTTACTACTACTATTTGGCTGTTACTTTTGAATGGGAAATTCTCCCACATTCACAGTTAACTTTATTCAACTTTAAAGCTTACAAATTAGTTCCCTCTAACAACCTGTACTCCTACATATTGATAACCCTTTTGTATCTGTAACAAGATTTAAATGGAATGACATTTGTAATGTGCTGTTTTCATCAAAGTACCATACATATGCCATCAATAAAGCAGATAACTGCAATTGTAGACACATCCAACTGCATGGAAAATGGTGAGTTTTGGAGAATAGCAATAAGATTATTTTCAACATTAAGCACCATTTTGTCAATGTGTTAAAACTTCTGTTGAATCCTGATACATAACTGTTGAGATAAATTCTTTGATAGATAGTATTATCAAAGTTTCTCCGATGTTATGGCTCTTATCGCTCTTTGTAATTAGTTGTGATATATACGATAAGCAACAGTTAATCTTCGTTCTTTGCATTTTGTTTCTTAAATGATGCAGCTGTTGTGTGACGATTTAAACATTTTTCATACAGTTCTTACAAAAATTCAATCAGCTTATCTTTATCTTTCGGATGTTGACTAGCACGATGCTTTGCAAAACATTTCCTGCCCATATTATTTTACAGATGGGTATCAACATTTGTAGAATGCTTGATTCAGAAAAAGTGAAGGTTGCTTATATGGGCAAAAGCTTTAGTTGTTAAAGTGATAATAACAGTAATCCGAACAATGAAAAAGAGGTAAAGAGAGAAATTAAGTTGAAGACGGCAATGTACTAGCTCAATGAGTGAACAGAAAAGGCTGGTGCCACATTGAGGTAACAAGTGGTAAATTTATCACAACAAATACATCTAACTCTGGTAGTTTGAATATGAATGAATATATCTACGGGTATGAATCTTGTCTTTTGTAACAACCCCCTCCTTCTCTCTCTCTCATTTTGTCGTTTGGGATACTGGTTCCTAAACTTTATTATATGAGATGGCACGCACAACAATTTTAGCACAACAAATAGATTCACCAACACTTTCCCTTGTCACTAAACAGATAGAGATTTCACAAAATCTAATGATAAAACCATTTGATTGGTAACTCTGTCACGGAAGATAGTCTGGAAAGTGTCTTTCATATCACCCCTCCGCCATCTCTCTGTCTGTGTGTGTGTGTCTCTCTCTCTTTCTCTCACACTCTCTCTCTCTCACTCTCTCTCTCTCTTGTTTTAAAACATGGCAAGAACACAGTGGTTTTCCAGATATCAAGGTAGCTCTGTTGCAGCTGAAGTAAGACAGACATAACCTGACCTTGCAACCAAAGAATGGTTCTGTCGCCCACTTAAAAGCTTAAATCACCCACTAGTGGGCGGTATCGCCCAGGTTGGTGACCACTGATGTAGGCGAAGGTGATGAGGAAAGGGAGAGAGATATAGAGAGAAGAAGGAAGACATCACTGATAGTAGTAGTGTCTTCCAGCCGTCTCCCAGCTCGTGGGAGTCTCACTGAAAGGGAAAAAGGATGAAGCAAAAGGAACAAAGGACAAAGGCGAATGTGATGTTGACTGATCGCCGTCAGCGAAAGAACTGAACTCTCTTCTCGCTTCCGAACGTCTCTTTATTTTCCCCCGGTTTGCCTCGCGCATGACCGGGGACTCACTTCCGTTTTAGGGGTTTGTGGCAAGGGAGGTAACTCGCGGTATTTGCTCCCTTACGCAGCCTGGCAGGACATCACAGTAGTGATATTTTAATTTCAAAAATAGAAATGTTTTTTAAAAAAACCAAGAGAACTTTAATTTGTGATTTCCTGCATAATGTCTGACTCAACATAGATAGAAAGTATACCAGAGTTATTTATCTCAAACATAAAGAAATGAAAATAAACATTCATTTTCACCAACGCGAGGACTCTTTGTTCTTCTTTGTATGTTGCATGTAACAAATCTTACCCACAGAAACGACAAACAATTTTACAGAGAAATGAAATGACATGAACAATCAAGATATTTATCTCTCAAATTGGATTCTCTCCTTTCTTCAACTCTTCAACTGTTTTTGGCATAGTTCGACAGTCTAACTTATATCTCTTGTGAGCTAGCTGCGATGTCCTTTGGAAGGTTCACATGTTGACATGTGTCCTACGGCAGCAATACAACACTATGTAGTATAACGCGGGTATTTATTCTGCCACCGATGTGTGAGACGTCTCGTTCCAGGGCTGCATATTTACGAGAGGGAACATTCTGTGGGGGGTAATAAACATTTTGTCCATATCGGAGAAAAGGCTCTCCCACGTGGTTGGATGGAAAAACAACAAAATTCATTATTTTCAACTGAAAATATGGGTTCGTTTTATTCCTGTTGATAGCTTTGATTCCGGGCAGAGGTATTGAATTCTGTTTTTCTGTTTCTAATGAGTTTCTTTACTGAAGGACTAGACAGTGATGGTAGAAGTTCAAATCAGATTTCTTCCTCCTTCGCCTCCATCATCCCTAACTGGCTGGGGAGCCAAGCTCCCTAGCTGGTTTGACCCGTCACTCCTGTGTGTCAGATGCTAACTGATCTAAACGGCCGCCCAATTTTGAATCGTGGCAACCCTTAAAGCACTCTGGTTGGTCAAACGTATTTTCTTTGTTCTGACTTTGTCAGCCGTTTGACCTATTTTCTAGCCCAGGAAGTATGATATGGCGTTTTGGTCACATACAAATTATTATCTCTAAAAACGTGTGAACACACACAACCAGAGTGTATTTCATTACAATTATGAGTGGCATTAAAATGCCTAATTCATAAAATGCAAGGTCATAAAATAAATCTGAGTCAATAAACTGTGGATTTTTTTTGTTTTTTCTTAATTCTTCTTCTTCTTCTTCTTCTTCTTCTTCTTCTTCTTCTTCTTCTTCTTCTTCTTCTTCTTCTTCTTCCACCAAATTATTTTTGCTTTTTATTACAAGACTCCAGATCAGCAATTGGCAAACTATAGCCTGCAGACTTGATCCGGCCCACAAAGGGATTTTGACTGGCCTGCGGGCATATATTTGGATGGTATGCTCACTTTTTATGTGTATTAAAGATTTTTGTGTCTTTTAACTAGATTCAAAAGATGCCTCAATTGAAATATATTGATGTATTTAAATGGATAATTCCTATTGTCAAGTGTTTTCATGGCATTTATAATTGGCCCACCGGCCACTTATAAATATGCAATCCAGTCCGCACTGGCAAAAAGGTTGTTGATCCCTGCTCTAGATCAATGAACTCTTCATTATTATTATATCATAATTAGTTTTTCCTTAATCTTATTATTGTGGCTTTTTATCTCAACATTAGGTCAATGAACTCTTTTATTATATTAATGATAGTTTTACTGCACCTTATTATTGTTGTATTTTATCAAAACACTCTAGGTTAATATACACTACCATACTACAATATACAACCACCAGAGCAAATATAACGTAACTGAAATAAAAAAAAGTATCTTCTAACGAGACTTGAACTTGTATCACACACCTCTAGAGCCAGTCTTTGCATGGATATCGCCTTGACCACTTTGGCCACAGAAATGTTGATGATCAAATGGAGCACAAATTTGTAATCTTCGAAGAGTTTTCAGATGATTGAACTCCTTCTTGTTGTTTATGTTCTTAACACAACATTTCGCTTCAATTCATTTAGATGTAATATCAGAATGTAATGCTGGTAAACAGAAAACTTTTCTTTCCAATGGTAGCAATGCTTATAACATTTTTCCTTTCCTTTCCTTGTTAGGCGTGGATTTCCATATCTTGTCCCAGTTGAGTAGCAGAAGCCACATCGAATTGAAATCCTCACTTGTCTGACTTATACACTCAGCCGACATGTTGATGTATGCTGCTTCTGTTTATCACCATTACTTTCGGATAGTACACCTGAAGAAGGCTGTAGAATGGATTGGCCGAAACATTGTATTAACAGCATCAACAACAAGAAGGAGTTCAATTGTCCAAAACACTCAACACTATAGACAAATTTGTAATTGTTCCTCCACTTTCTCC
>VCCN01002219.1:1797693-1813396 GCA_006491835.1 Architeuthis dux | reverse complement strand
TGTAAATTGAACCCCCCACTAAAATCCTATTTTGGGGGGAAATTTCAGAAAACAAAAAAACAACATTTTCCCTCATTGAGGGGAGTGTGTGTGCAAAATTTCAAGTTTCTACTATGAATGGTTATGGCTGGGTGAAATCCGATACATAGATAGATACATAAATACATATAAATGTCAGAACACATGAATAACCTAAACCCAGCAACAGTGATTAAACCGGTCTGTCATGGCTAGTACTGATTAACAAATTAACATAAAAAAAAATTAATCCAGCATTTTTCACTCATATTTGAGTCGTAGAAATAGAATTGACAAAAGAGTAAAGCAAAAAAAATTAAACAAAGAAATTCACCATGGAACCAATATATAAAAATTATAATGAATAGGTCTGGTTAGTCACTCAATAGAAACCATCATGCGACCAACATCCTTTGGCAGCATGCCGTGTTAGGGATGATCAATTAAAAAATTGGAAAAAGGGGCGATCAATGAATAAGTTACTTCTCTGACATTTTGTTGGGCAGTGATCACTAAAAAATCTGAATTTTCAAAAAAAAACAAGCATGAATGTTGCTGGACACAAACTAAGGGACCAATTTATTTTAAAAACTTACCCCCCACTATTTAAGAGGGGAATTTAAAAAAAAAAAAAGATTTTTATTTCATACTGTCGACATAGAGAACCACATTATATTCATGCCTAAAATACGAACGTGAGAGTAGAGAAGGCAACAAAGTGTAGGATTAAAAGACTCCTGCCTACCATGAGAACTTAGTTAGCTGAATCGGTAGAGCAGAACCTGCATATAAGGTGCTTCCAGGGTGGATGCAGTTTCGATCCCCACACGGAGCTCATTTCTTTATTCACGTTTACTATTTAGGCCGCTTGTTTACCGTCACCGGACAAATACAGGTTCTCAACTAATAAATGTCTTTATAATTATCACATAATAAGGAGTAAATGCTTAAATTTTCAGCCCTCTAGCTCCATTGGTGTGGCCAGTATGCATGATACATAGCCAGCCAGGAAGATACCCAGACCAACTTGAAAACTGAAGAAACCTATGTTGACAGTTTTGGTGACAGTTTTGCTTGATGGTTTCTAAAAGTAATATGTAATCCAGCAATTTTCACTCATATTTGAGTTGTATCCTTTTAGAAATAGAATTGACAAAAGAGTAAAGAAAAAATTTAACCAAAGAATTTCACCACAGAACCAATAAAGATTTATAAAGAATAAGATAGAAAACATTGTACATATATTAGAAAAATATAATAATAAATTTCTGTTTTTAATGTTAATTCATGATTACGTAGGATTATTTAAATTTTATATAAAATTCATCTAGATATATCTAAAAAATAAATTTTTAACCCTTTATGGGGCACCCTTAAAAATATTTTAGATATCAAAACAACCTTTTTGTATGTTAAACTAGATCTAATTAAAAGATATTTTCAGTTGCAAGTTTTCAGAAATTCTTTTGTCAGGAACCTCCTCTTGATGACCAAAGTGACCAAAAATGGAAAATATAAAAAAATTAAAAATTAAAGTAGAAAGTTAAATAAAACATAGAATTAAAGAATAACATTCAATTCAATGAATAGATACAAAAAATTGATATTGACAAAAGAAATATCACCTCCAGTTTGATTTTAAAATTGTATTGTGTGTGCCAAAAACAGGCTAATTTAATGGGGGTGTGGTATACCTCAAAACAGTTTCTGTCTTTGTTCAAGCACAAGTGTACTTTACAAAACTTGCAGACCACAGTTATGTTGTATTTGTGGCTACAATATTTGCATGTGGCTGACAGGTCCTCAGGTGATCATATATAGTCACTTGTCCCATAAAGGGTTTTAATTGTGCTTTTCCCAAACAAAGGTGTGTGTGTGTGTGTGGGAGCAGAGATTTTAGAACTGCACAAATCTTTCAGTATTGCATTTATGAGTGTTTTAGATCTTTTAACTATCCTTTTACCATGTAAACTCATGCAGTATTTGACACAAAATGTAAACTAAAGTAATATTCAGCATATGTAATATTAAAAATATATTCTTTGTCTTTATATGACAAAGAATATATTTTTAATATTACATATGCTGAGTGTTTTAAGTTTTAACCATCTTAGTATTTGACAAAGATTTTAAAACAAAGTTGAAAGTTCTAATCAGCATATGTAAAATTAAAAATATACTTCTTGTCATATAAACACTAAATAAAGGTACTTTTGTTTGCAGTATCAAGGTCATGCATTGGCTTTTTGTTTCTTTATATGCCGTTGGAGTTTTTATTATAAATTTTAGTACTGCACAAATTTACATTTAGAACTGCACAAATTGATTTAGAACTGCACAAGCAGGGATCTACTGCATGTTAAAATAAACTCTTGGGCAACCAGGCTACCTGGATTCATGCCTGGAAGAGCTGTAGAAAATCAAGCAGAAAAATAAATTTAATTCGAGGTATACCTTCTTTTGTTTGCAATAAATACATTTATACTAAAATATATATTTGTATAATTTATCCATATGTAAATAATGCCATCATTTTGATCGGTCCTATGCCAGTATGATAATATTACACTTATATGTCTTGCATTTGATTGGTACTTCAACAATTGTAGTTTACTGGTTGATTTATATATGTTTTCCATAGTCAAAGCCGCATAACCATGACATGTACTTAAGTCACATGACTAATTACATGTATAGCCTTCATTCAATTACATGTGCCACTGACATGTCCTTTGAACATGCTATCAATAACTATAATTTTTTCTTTTTGATCTCCATCTATGCTCCCATGCATTTCTAACAGCTCTTGTATGACTCTGTACATGGGTGTCCGCTGCCACATTTCCAGAGCGGGGCAAAATGATATATTCGGGATATATTTCAGTGGCAACCCTGTTAACAGAGAAGAATAATACAGTCTTTTTATACGGGTACATTAAGCTGGGGTTACATAAACAATTGTACAGCATCATTATTCATTATTGACTATAAGGTTCCAACTTTGAAACCCCCTCACCCTAGGAAATTCGTTGTCATCATGGGTATCCGCTGTCACTTTTTATATATCTTTGAATATATCTTAGTGGTAACCCTGTTACCAGTCAATAATAATACAGTATTTTATATGGTAACATTGAGCTGGGGTTACATCAAACAATTCAAATGCTCCGTTCTCCCCTCCCCCCAGCGGATGCCCATGACTCTGTGTTTAGTAATTTAACTTCAAATTGTATTGGAAATATTGAATAGTGAAACAGTGATAGAAAAAAACTATACTACAAAGTAAAATCGATACTTACATAAAATGTTTAGGCCATGGAAATTATTTCACTGATAACATTGATTAAGCCACTCAAATCTCTGAGTCTTTCACAGGCATACAAGTTATTTATTGGTTCTCTATTTGCCAGGAAAGAAGATTTCAATTTTAGATTAAAATTCTTAAAATACATGGCCTTTACATAATATGAAATGAATGGATATTATGAATATAGCATGTTTTGATCGTACACTTGGCCCTCAAAATATATTATCAATGGCCTTCATAAGAAAGATGCACGGGAGCATAGATGGAGATCAATAAGAAAAAAGAGAAACATCTATTATGTATATTTTATACCTATGATAATAAACATCTATTATGTATATTTTATACCTATGATAATATATTCAGCAATGTGGCTTACCAAAAATTATAGTTATAGATAGCATGTTCAAAGGACATGTCAGTGGCACATGTAATTGAATGAAGGCAATTCATGTAAACTAGTCATGTGACTTAAGTACATGTCATGGTTATGCATCTTTGATCATGGAACATGGAATATAAAGCAACCTGTAAGCCACACTTGGTATTTGAAAACATCTATGCTCAGGGAGCATTCACAAGGCATTCATTTGTTCCTACCAATTGAATGCCCAATGTACAACAACATTGCTGAAGATGATCAGACAAAATGAGATAAAAAGATGCCTTATTTATATGATTACAGAAGAAACCTCATCCCTTGTTTAACCTCTCTTTCTCTTCATTTTGCTTTATAGGTCTGAATAAAGCAATATCTCTCAACCATAACTAAAGTTAATTGAGTTGTATTTTCTACATCCTACCTCTAGATCAGTGGTTCTCAAACAGTGTGCCTGGGCTCATGGTGCGCCTGAAGAAGTAGCTAGGTGTATCCCAAAGCAACAAAAAAATACACATATATAAAATAGTGGGCAACTGTTAAATATGCAATTCTCCCATCCAAAATTCACAAATTACGCATCCACATTACAAGATGTAAACAAAAATGATATGTCTGGAAGCATAAACTGCTTGTTTTTCTCATTTTTATAATTGACTATTTAATTTTGGGCTATTTTTTTTGTTTTGTATTTTTTCTTCATTGACGTCTATTAAATGGGCTATTTTGGGCTTTCTAATTTACTTCTTTATGAATTTAGGTAAACTTTATTAAAAAATACATTTGGCAGCTTTGCGTCTGCCCAAGGCTATTCCTCTGCCTGACTTTAAAAACCGCCAATCTTTGGATTTGGGAGCACAAAAATAATTGAAGAAAGCCACTAAAAAAATGGAAAAAAACCAAAGATACCTACCTTTGCACATCTTGTACACTCAATTTGAAGCCATTGGTTTTAAATTAGTTATTTTTAATTTAATTTAAAAAAATTTATTTTGGTTATGTTTTGGATACTTGTGTTGCAGTGTTTCCCCAGGAAGAAAATATGGCACTCAAAAATTATGGTTATTCATTTCAACCCTTAGCCCAAATCCTCTGTGCCTGTGCTCCTGTGGAGAAAAAGCTCAAATTAATAAAAAAAAAAATCATCCACTGACTACTGGAAAGGTTTTTGTCTAATTCATTTCATCTTTACAGTTGGTTAGCTGCATCAGTCAAATATATTTCTTAGTGGAGGTGGGGTAAGGAGTTGTCACCTCTCATCAAATGGGATTAAAGTAGTAGGGTCAAGTGTGCCCCAAAGCCAAAACGTTTGAGAACCACTACCCTAGACTAAGAGATCATTGGCCAATGAAAGAACATCAGATCTCTCAAGTATAACCAAAGCAAATTGAGTTGTATTTTCCACATTCCGCCACAAGACTAGAAGATCATTGGCAGAAGAAACAAGAAAATCACAAGCTGTTATCAAACATTCTTCTTCTTCTTCTTCTTCTTCTTCTTCTTCTTCTTCTTCTTCTTCTTCTTCTTCTTCTTCTTCTTCCACCAAATTATTTTTGCTTTTTATTACAACACTCCAGATTTTGTCTTTGTTCTGTTCATCTTTAAGCCTACTTTTTTACTTTCCCTATTTACATCAGTTAACATGTTTTGTAATTCTTCAGATGCTTTCGATGTCATGGAAATGTCATCGGCGAATCTTAAGTGGCTTAAGTATTCTCCATCTATGTTTATTCCCATCCACTCCCAGTCAGTTTTCCGATGGATGCTTTCAAGGCTCACTGTAAAAAGCATCCTTCGGAAAAACTTCATGACCATTTGAATATATTATATTGCACAAGGTCATTTTGTCCTTTATGCAAATGAAAACTCTTTGACCTTTTTATACACATACATGCATAGATATGATTTGTTCCTCTCATAGTTGACTATGGAGGTAATAGCTTTCAGCTACTACTGCTTAGGTAGGTAAGGTAATTATGAAAAAGTGGTTTTCCAAGGCGGTCACTCACCTAGTCTCTTCTTTGAAAAATATAATGGAATTAGATCATTATTGTACCAATAGTCTTGATTCGAGCCAAAGAATTTAGCTTTTTCTTTTCTCTTGGACATTTTCTAGTTTGTGCTTATACCACCAGTCTGCATAATCAAATCACAGTTGTTTGCATAGTTACCTGTTAACCACAGTTCCTAACCAGTCATGTCTATTTTTATACTCCTTCTAAGCTAATTTGCTACATCTGGGGTCAGCAAACCTTTTTGGAGGCTGGCTGGATTAGAAGTGTTTTTATGCCTTACAGGTTAAAAAGAATAAAAAATGAAATAATGATCATACAAGGCTATTTTTCATTATAGTACGAGTATATACCTACATAAACTTCCATGTATGTGCTATCAATCAATGAGCACTATGAAATCATTTTTAGGGGGACAAAATATTGCCAAATTGTTAATCATCGCTACCCATAACACTGGTTTAAATACTGTTGCTGGATTTAGGTTATTCATATGTTCTGACATTTATATGTAACTATGTATCTATTTATATATCCGGACTTTGCCCAGCCCTAAATGTTCATAGTAGAAACTTGAGATTTAGCACACACACTCCCCTCAATGAGTAAGGAAAATGGTTCTTCTGTTTTTTGAAAATTCCCCCTCAAAATACCTGTTTAGTGGATGGTTCAATTTACAATGTAAGTTTATGCCAAATTGATCCCTTAGTTTGTGTCCAGCAGCATTCTCACTTGTTTTTTTAAAATTTGGACTATTTAGTGATCATTGCCCACCACCACTGTTTAATTTAAAAGGTAAAAAGAAGCATATATATGTGGCGGCGATTCATAATTTCCCTTGGAATGGTATTTGTTCATATATTAATACATCATGCGTAGTGTTAAAACATTTCAGCCATAAAACATTGATCAGTTTGAGGCCACTGCAAAAATGAGACTTCTGCTCTATTTTTCGATACTGAATTTTATTGTTCGCTAACCAAAGATAGATAAGGAAACACAGAATAGTTGTATGCAACGTCACATATTCAATGATTTTATCAACCAAAACTGTCACCAAAACTGTCAACATAGGTTTCTATCAGTTTTCAAGTTGGTCAGCCTTGCTGGATGGCTATGTATGTATATATCAAGCATACATCAATAGAGCTAGTGGGCTGAAAATTTCAACATTTACTCCTTATTATGTCTAGAAAAAACGTTTTCTTTTTTTTTGAAAATTCACCCCCTAAATAGGTTTTTAATGGGGGGGGGGGTCAATTTGCAATGTCAGTTTATGCTAAATTGATCACTATTTTGTGTCAGCTTGTTTATTGAAAAATCAGACTTTTTAGTGATCACTGCCCAACAAAATGCGACATTAGTAACTTATTCATTGATAACCCTTTTTTAAAATTTTTTAATTGATCACCTTGAATAGGGCATGCTACCAAAAGATGTTGGTCCCATGATGGTTTCTATTGAGTTTCTATTGAGTGAGTATTTTTTTCTTCGACTCTCCCCTTTTGTGATCTCTTGTGAAAAGATGTTTACAGACCCTGATGTAAAGCATTGGAAAGTAGTAAGATCATGACGACTTAACAGGGATCAGTTCACTGACCATAGGTCAAGGCTCACTGAAAACCAAACCTTTGTGCAGGCGTTTTCCATATATCACCAATCCCAAATTTGTTTTAGTGTTTTTCTTCTCCTTCTTTGTGCAGATTATCCTTCAGTGGTACGAATCATCTAACTGCTTTTCTCTTGTCCACACAGTTTTGCGGAGATCTATAATAAAAGACTCAATGACCAGGTAACAAGGGACAGTCATGAATCGCAATCACAGCTCATCTTCCTGTAGAGATAGAACCTCTGGTCCAGGGCCATTGCAGTTCCATGCTAAAAACTTAACTGACACATCCATTGTAGAGAAATATACCACACTATGTCTCAAGAGGAAGAAATTTAATCTAAAAGCTGAAGGGAAGATATTTAACCATAAAATAAACAAAGAAACAAAATATATAAGAGAAAAAAAGAGAACAAAATGGAAAGCTCCCTGGCTTTTGCTGTCAAATTCCTGCAGAGGAGGGCTAAAACCTTGACACTTTCTATCCATCACGGAATTTTCAGATAGGATTTTGCAGTTGCAATTTTTTCTCCAAGATCTTCTTCGTGTTTGGAAGAGGCAAAAGATATCTGTCTTAGAATACTGACATTTTCTAAAAGCACAAAACAAAAGTGCAATTCTCAAATGACTTTTGTGGAATGCTGTGTGGTCTTGGATTTTTTCCAGGTGCTTAGTCTGGTTGACATTTATTATTGTACATGTCTGTAAGGCAATGATTTAAAAGTATGATCAAAAGCTATAAGTCTAAATGATTCTTTAGATGCTTGTTTGGTAATATTCATAAAATATTTACCAAGAAAATACTTATTTCAAACTAGTAAAAAGTAACACCATTTTTTCAAGTAATTAGTTAAGTACTTCTCATGTTAATCATTGGGCATGACTTAGTTAATGTTCAATGATAAAGTCCCCAAAAAGGCCATAACAATAGATGGAGAGGCTCTAGAAGAGGTTGATGAATACATCTACCTAGGACAGGTAATAAAGTTAGAGAAAGACCATGACTGCAAAATAAAATGACACATAACAATAGGATGGAAAGCATTCGGCATGAATAGAGCCATTTTGAAGAGCACCTTACCAATGTATTTAAAGTGTAAAGTATACAATGGTTACATAATACCAGCTATGATTTATGGATGCGAAACATGGAAACTAACAAAACGAAGTGAGAACCAACTTAGAATCACACAGAGAGCAATGGAAAGAGCAATGCTAGGGATAACTCTAAGAGATAGAAAAAGATCAACATGAATCAGTGGGAGAACTAGAGTGAAGGATATTATACTAATAATTAAGCAGCAAAAATGGAGATGGACTGGTCACCTAGCAAGAGATGTCAATAGATGAGGGAAAAGGCTAACCGATTGGTGCCCATGGGGAAGTAAATGCAGTAGGAAAAGACCAGACACAAGATGGAGGAATGAGATAGAAAAGTTTGCTGGTAAGATGTGGCAGAGGTTAGCACAATCTAGGTCGTCATGGAAGGAGATGGGAAAGGCCTTTGTCTAGCAGTGGACTCATGACAGCTGATGATAATGAAGATATATGAGTCATTAGAGCATCAGGCTAAAAGCAGAGAGTTCTTGAACAAAGTTCAAGATAAATCAATCTTTATTATTAAAAAACTAGTCAAATTTAATAAAAAGTTCAAAATATTTGGGTTTTTTCAAAGATAGAAAACTGATTTAAATCACAGTGAATGTTTTTTCTCTCTCTTTCTCAACAATAAAATATTTATAAACTGAATCGTTATCATTGCATGAGGTCTGCCAGGAAAATATGCAACCATTTTGAACATCTCAAGAACCAGTTGTGCAGACTTGATGTTACTTGGCAATCAATCAGAAGTCACCTTACTGCATATGTGTGAACAGACACTCTCCCGTTGGCTTACTCAGTCCATACTGAGACACTATTGAGTGAGCTTGTGTACTGTGTGAACATTGCATTCATAATGACCCAGCCTGTCATTCTTCATGTCTTGTGCATGGTTTTTTGTGCAAAACATTGCATCACCCAGGTCTGTTAGCCTCCTTCAGTACAGATTTGGATCCTTGCAATTTCTGACTTTTCCCAGAAATGTTTCAGAACATGGACAAAATTAGGGAAAATACAACTAGGCAACTGATGGCGATCCTGAAAGAGGACTTTGCAGACGGTTTTGAAAAGTGGAAGGGACCCTGGGATAAGTGTGTGAAAATCAACAGGGAGAAGTTTGAAGTGACTAAGGTGCTATTGTCCTAGGTAGGCTATTTTTTCATTAATATTAAATGTCTGGATACATTTTGGACAGTCTTCATAAAAAAACTGATTTAAAACTCATTGAAAGTTTTTTCTTCAAACAACAAAATTAAATATCGAAGAATAGAGCAAAAGTCTCATTTTCCCTCCCGACCAGCAACAAAATATCTATAAAATTAATCATTACCATTGCACATGAATTTTTAGAATTTTGTATAGCAATGATTTAAAAATATGAAGAAAAGCTGTAAAGCTTTTAGATCCTTAGGTGCTTGTTTGGTAACACTCAGGATCAAATAAAAAAGAAAATCATGATGTCAAACCAGTAAAAAAGCAACACCAATGTTTGTTTATGTAAACAATTTAATACTTATGATAATCATTTGTCATGGCTTAGTCATTAGAGCATTGGACTGATAGTAATGAGTTCTGGAACAAGGTAGGAGATATTTGTTGATTCTTTTAAGATAAAAAACTGATTTAATATACAGTGGATGTTTTTCTTCACTATTGTGATTAACATAATTAAAAATTCATCATAATCATTAAAATCATTAAAACTTCCAACAAAAATAAGCACTGACATCTGGCGTGAAACAAAATAAAAATTCAATCAAAAATGAGCATTGAGATCTGGCATGAAACAAAATAAAAATCCCATCAAAAATAAGCAATGACATCTGCCATGAAACAAAATAAAAATCCAATCAAAAATGAGCATTGAGATATGGCATGAAACAAAATAAAACTCCCAACAAAAATAAGCAATGACATTTGGCATGAAACAAAATAAAAATTCAAACAAAAATAAGCTCTGGCACAAAACAACATACAACTTTCAATCAAAAGGAATCATTTGTCATGGCTTAGTCATTAAAACATTGGTCTGATAGTAAAAAGTTCTAGAGCAAGATAAGAGATATTTATTGTTTTTTTAAGATAAAAAACTGATTTAAAATACAGTGGATGTTTTTCTTCACTATTGTGATTAAAATATTTCAAAGTTCATCATAATCATTCTATATAAATAATGTATGGACTAATTGTGTAAGGATATACTATAACATATATGTATATGTTGTTGTCTAGCTAGAGTTAGTCCAGATATGATGCACAAAAACACATGGGTTTGTTTGCATGGTGATCTAATAAGTCATTCATAATAACAATTTGATAATCACATAGGCCACAGAGACACAACAAATGGACATGACATGTATGAGAGGGGATGCACATTCTCCCGTGGAAAAAGATTTGACAACATTCCACAACACAACAGATACCAAGGAAGTATAGGCATACGGCTCCAAATTCAGGCCAAACCGTGTACAATTTTAGGCAAATCAAGCCCTCTGCTCCACTTAACCAAAGAGTTCCCATAGAACAATGCAAGGAAGGCTGGTGGGTACAGGGCCAACATGTTGTAAGAAACAAACAGCCAAGACAAGGAAATTAGTCTAAACAAACAACATACAATGATTAAAACATCCCATCTAACAAAATTCAGACAAAAACACTTCCCCCATCATTGTTGTTTTTCACAATGTTTCAGCTTTCCAGCCTTCCCAAGGTATCTGTTGCATTTTATAGCCTTCAGAAAATGTCAAATGGGACCCTTTATTTGATCCATGGGGTTATGCTATTTTCATTTCTATACCTGTGTAAAAATTAGTTGGGGTTGTTAAATTGTAAGTATAAAGGTCTTACAATAATTAATATTACTAGTATAAAAAGCTGGTAAGAAGTTCTGAATAACAGGTTGTATTAAAATCTAGTCTGGTGTGGAAGGAAAGGGGGAAGGAGCCGAGAACAGAGAGAATCAAGGACACCACGTGTAGAGATCACGTGACTAAGGATTCCGTTTGGCGCAAGAAGTTGTGACGTTACGGACAGGAGACAAGAATGCCAGAAACAACAAAGTAGTTTGGGATATGGACATGACATGTGAGTAAACAAAGAAAGTCCAATCGGTACAAATAGAAGGATAATGATAACAAATGCTGATATTTGTAGACAACAGATTAACAAAACATTTAATAAACTGAAAAGCTATATAATTGGTACATACATTTAATGTGAAAGGAAAAACATGTAAATATTTAATATTGATATAAGAGAGCCTGCGTAATTTAGGAAAGGTTTACCAGAAAGAAATATTAGGCCGGAAGTTACTTCTTAGCTTCTAACTGATAAGAATAGAAATATAAGAAAACTATATTATGCTACAATGTTCATTCTATCATTTGTTAGGTTTGTGCACTGATAGTGTTTTGTCTTGAACCAGGAGTTGGTTATAGTTGAACTGAAATATATTGCTGTCAAGATGCTCAATGTAGGAAAAAGCAAAATGACAGAAAGGGTTATGCAGGTCAAATAGAAAGATATTTTAACCTGACCAGTTACTGGACCAAATCCAGGGATTCACTCGACAACCGGGGGGGAGGGAGTGGGCATGGGAGGAGTAGAAGTTAGGGTTTTTATAGCTGTGGTTAGAAGGAAGTGACATCAGAAGATAAGGGGCTATTATTAGTTTGGCATTTATGGCTATCTAAATGACAGCTTAGTACTAGTGTTGTATAGCGGGGTGAATGTCCTGGACTTGGATAAAAAGGAAACTCAGAAGACTTGCTTGTAAAAATATCTGGACATATTTTTATTACACAACATACATTTTTGTCGGCCGGAGAGTGAAGAGTGGGAGAGAGATAATGGGTGCCGAGAGACCGTTCCCAACAGGGGAACTTGGTCTTATGTTTTCCCCAGCCCTAGACACTCTGCCTCCTGGCTGCTTGGGTCCTCTCAGTTCTCTGTCCGCATCAGAGATAACGGTCTCAGGCCTTTCGGCTCCGCTGATGTCTGTCTCTTCTTTGAGTGCCAAGTTTTTCTGTCCGCCCTCGATTTTTTATATTCGGGTCTGCTTTATAGGTTTCTCTAACACCTATGCAGGTGTCATTCACATCCTGTTTGTTTGACACCTATGCAATATACCTATTTCCTAAGGTGACCGGGGTCACTTACATTTCCGCACAGGTGTCTGACCCTTTTCGTTCTAGGATATCATAACACTAGTACTTAGTCTGTTATTTACATCCATGGTTTCATATTAATTATTTACCTCTGTCAACAAAGTTGAAAAGAGGTATATGTTTTTGGTTGTGTCTGTTTGTTGGTTGGTTTGTTTGTTTGTTGGTTTGTTTGTTTGTTGGTTTTCATTTTTTCCTGTTTGCAAGATATCTCCAGAAGTTCTCAATGAATTTCATTCAGATATTCTGGAAGGGTGGACAAAGGAAGAATTGAAATTTTGGAGTGGATCCATGCACAATTACCTCCTCCACATCGTAGTTATATGTCCAGGGCTTTTCATTACATTGATTTCCTTTTCAGCTTCTTCATATATGAATCAAAGAGTATATGCAACACTCGAAATTTAAAGAGTTAACTACCCAGTCTCTGATCTATCCAGTAAGTAACTTCAATGATGTTTAAGGTTACTGACAGCAATGTTGATAGAGGTATGTGCTCTCTGGGTTCTTTCTAGTTAATAAATGTGAAAGTGATCGCTACACATGTTATATCCAGTGTCCTTCCGAGTGAATTCAAGAATTTATTATCATCAGTTCTTTCTTAAAATGTTGATCTGCCTATCCACTGAGCTGGTATATATTTCTGTTCTAAGAATTGAACTCATGACTTTCAGGGAACCAGATGAGCTTTACCAGTGCTTTTAACCCCTATGTTATGTCCCATAGGAAATGAATCCATGTATATCTGGCATGAAACAAAATAAAAATTCAATAAAAAATGAGCATTGAGATCTGGCTTGAAACAAAATAAATATTCAATCAAAAATGAGCATTGAGATCTGGCATGAAACAAAATAAAACTTCAAACAAAAATGAGCTCTGGCACAAAACAACATACAACTTTCAATCAAAAGGAATCATTGATATCTGGCATTTTTCTTCAAATATTTAGCTTCTTAGATCTCATAGAATGCTAATCTCTGATAAATATTAAATGTTAGTGCAGAAAATTACTAAAGCTAAGCAAGGAGTGGAGCAATCTTTATGTCAAATGGCAACAATAAGGATAACTGAACCCTCGCCAAATGCAATTCTAATTGACATCTGATATGAAACAAAATAAGTATTGAGATCTGGCATCAAATGATATTCCCATCAGAATTTACCATGTCATATATGTATATAGATACATCAATAAGTACATAGCCTAATTATGAAAAAAGCATTTATTTCACACAACAAGGTGAATATTAATCACATAGCAAAAATTTCAGATCAAAATTCAGCTAATAACTGTGCCAGGCTACAGACTTGTTGATCCACCCTCGTAATCATTGTAGTTGGTTAATGTGTTGAGGTATGTATTTGAAATGATATTACAGGTTGCATAAACAGCTAATAGAAAATGAAAGATGGCGATATTTTATAATTGTGTTATATTCCTTTTTAAGCAATCAGCTTTTTTATAAATGTAATAGTTCATATATTAAGTGTAATAATTTATATAGAGAGTTCTGATATCTGGCATCTTTATATATTTGGCTTCTTGGGCCTCGCAATGGATTGCTCATTTCTAAGAATTAATGGTTATCATCCTACAGATTGATTATATTCATCAAGAAAGACCTACAAGAGCTGCTTCCATTCACTCAGGAATGAAAAGTCTCTGATTTTTCAGCAACAAACCAAACTGATATTGCTCCAAGTCTTCCGTTCCATTCCACAGGCTATGAATTGTTATGAGGCTTGGCAGAGGACAAAGGCACACTGGTAAATGCCGCAGTCAGCACCTTATTCTCAGTCGACCTTTTAACTTTCTAACTGCACATTCATATAGCCTTTATCTCATTGCTCTAAGAAATGGACATTTTACAAAAGCTGCAGCCTCAAATCAGTATTGATGTCTGTGTCATCCTCACTGACTTTTGCCCCCTTGGTATTAAGCACTATGAAATTGACCATTGTAATCCGGTCAGAATTGACCATAGAGCACTGAGGCCCGCAGTTGGAGCCAGCAGGCCCATTGAGAGAGGTTAATGCTCTGACTTTACTCATGAAACCTAGAGGCAAAATGAAAGTAATGTAGGTGACAAAACTATTGATAAGCTTTTATACATCACGAATGAATCAACCAGGAAAATGAATGTGCTCCGGTAAGTCCATTTCTTTGCTTTTTCTTTGTGCTATGCTTTTTCCTATTGATAGAATTTTTCAATTTTGATTTTTTTTCTTCTCTCCTCGAACTTTTCACCGCTTGCAATGTTCCAATTTATTCATCTGTGATTACTTATTCTTATATTATTTCCTTTCAGCTTGATGCTTCCCGAAAGTGCAACAATTTCAGCAATACTACCATGACATGATATTCGCCTAAGGCTTTTTGTATTGGAAAGGTTACTGTCGAAAAGACCCCAAATGGCATATAGCTTTTAAAATGTGACATTCATAATAACATCCTTTTTCTCTATCTCTCTTTGCCTATCTATCTATCTATTTTTTGAGCAACTAAACACAGATAAATATTATATAGTCATAGACTACATAAAGATACAGACAAGATAAAGATAGCAAAAGGAGTAAGACAAGGGGATACAATATCACCTAAACTATTCACTAACAGACTGGTGCCCATGGGATAGTAAAAGAAGTAGGAAACGGCCAGACACAAGATGGCGGGACGAGATAGAAAGGTTTGCCGGTAAGACTTGGCAGAGATTAGCACAAGATAGGTTGTCATGGAAGGAGACGGGAAAGGCCTTCGTCCAGCAGTGGACTTATAACGGCTGATGATGATGATGATATATATATGTATATGTATGTATGTATATATATCGACAGACGGAGCTCGTTTCTTTATTCACATTTAGGCCACACGTTTAGCAGTCATTCACACTGGCGCCTGGCAAATATAGGTTCTCAAATAATAAATGTCTTTATAATTATCATATTATGTCGGATATAAAAATTATCCATCATTTGATTTCATACTATCGACATAGAGAACCACATTATATTTGTGCGTAAAATACAAACATGAGAGTAGAGAGACCAAAGTGTAGGATTAAAAGCCTCTTGCCTACCATGAGAACTTTGTTAGCTCAGTTGGTAGAG
>VCCN01002219.1:1479680-1505046 GCA_006491835.1 Architeuthis dux | reverse complement strand
AGGTGGTTACTTACCTTTAATTTTAGGAGGTTTTCTCCTTTAGTGATAGACATAAATATCATCATATTGCAAAAATATATTGAACTAGAGTTCATTACAAAGGTGGAAAAATTAAATTGTGTTATTTTCAGTACAGTCCAAGATTTGTCAGTGTCTGGCATTATATTGGCAAAATATCTTGTCAACTGTTCCAGGACAGAGAAAGTTTTTGTTTGAGATTGTGAAAAAAAATAGTTTCATCATTTACCAGTGGTCAGGCAAAAAGGGGAGGCAAAATCGCTGGCCTTCAGACAGATGTTGGCAAAAAACTGGGCTGGGTATTTTGAACTTTCTTATAGATCATAGAAGTCCTGGAAGTAACCGGAAGTCCAGAAACCAATCATTGCGCATGAATTGAGGGTAATTCAATATGATCTGTATAAAAACCCTCCTGGAGACAGAGATGAGTTCGCCGAAGTTGTTTGAGTAGTCAAAGTTTGTCAAAGGCACCGAAGGAGTCATCGTTACCATATTCCTGTCACCAAGTTAACTGACGAAAGACCAAAAAGGGCCTAAGTCGCAAGAAGAGTATTTTTTCCGCAAACAACCGTTACACACACTGACATCAATAGGGATTTTGCTTCTTCTTTTCATTTGACCGCTTCCAAAAGTTAAAGTGTGTTCTTTGGATTTTGGATCCCCCCCCCCTTCGGAAATAGTTACTCAGTAACAAAAATATTTTCGATAAGATCTCATCAACCAGTTCCAAGAGGTTAAATTATCTCAATACTTGTAAGATCCATTATACTGATGTAGTACAAATACAAGAGGAGAAAAAGTTTAATCACTTTTGATTTAAAGGCAAATCAGTGGTATCTAAACTTCCATGCCGAGTATCTCTGCATACAGTCTTAGAATTCATCAATTCTGAAAGATTTTATCTGAATTTTAAACGCTGGGTAGCATAACATTTTGGTTAAATAATATAATTTTTATCTTCCTGAATCTAGAAGCAGGATATTTGACTTCTTATACTCTAATGCTCATTGCAAAACATTCTAATCTTTTTTTTTTTATAAAAATGATCAGATAAGTTTTATGGAATAATTGGTTCAATCTCCTACTTGAACCAATTATGAGTATTAAAAAAATAATTATGTTCTTTAAATATTAGCTAGCAGGCTTTATGAAGCCGTCATTGATATAGTGGGTAATATTATTAGTTGTAGACCTGAACAGTGAAAAAAACACTTAAACATTGGTATATTAACAATTTTATTTTTTATCTTTTCTCCCAACTGACTTCGTCTGACTTTGGCATCTTCAGGGGAAAATTTCTTTGTGAAAACTTTTTTTAATCATTTGTTCTGTTAGAAAATTGTTCTTTTTGAAAGTCAGTCAAAAAACGCTTCATTTGCTTTTCAAACCCACCTTGTTAAAGGAAACAAAACACTATAGATAGAGTTGAGATAACAAAGTAAATATGAACGTTGTATATCTATAGCAAATTCACTTGTTTAAAATGTTGAATTTTCAAATTTAAAATATGTTTGTTGATGTCGTTTTTGATAATCCAAAAGTAAAATCAAAGCTAAAACTGGATTTAAGGAATATTTTAAAGAATGTATGTTATAAGTATACTAATATAAAAGTGTGTTATTTTGTATTTAGTTGTTGTTGTTTTTTATGGATAAAGTGTGAAATTCTTCGGATGATTCAGTTTAATATTAAGACATATTAGTGATACTATTAAATATATTTCTTAATCACATGTCCCCAGTATATAAGCCTACATAAGAGGCATACAAATAAATTCATATAGATTTATTGATAGAATCTATCTATCAATTAATCTATCTATCTATCCCCCAACAGACACTCTGCTAGAAACACACACCTTTCCTCCCATTTAGCCTTGTGCCAGAATAAGCTATGGCTGGTATGTTTGTCTTACAGATCATTGATAGTGGGTTCAATCCTCACTGGATACCCCACTATTGTGGACCAGTACCAGAATAAGTCTAAGCTTAGTAAATACCTAAATGCACACACACCACACACACACATGCATGCACACATATAAGAAGCTACTGCATCCAAACAGTACATTGCATCCAGTATACTGGTATTATTGATAGCAGATCAGAACCATGGGCTCAAAATGTATAGCAAGATGGTCAAGATGAACTGTGATGAACAGTTATCCAAAGATACCTGGGTAAAATATGTCTTATTAGCTGGCAAATACCCAATTTACATTAGATGCTTTTGTTTTCATAAACTGTAAACATTAACCCCCCATCGCAGTAATTTTTGAAAGAAAAAGTTAACCAGTGTTTTTGGAAAATAATATACTCTGAAAACAAGTGACCAATCAATGTTTGGTAAAACCGACTTTGGCAAGCTGATTTTCGGTAAAATGAACCAGACCTGTTTGAAACAAACTAACCACCAAAATAACCAATTCTGCTTCTAACTGATTAATTAGTGCGGCTCGAGTATAATGTCTATCAGCATTGATGGTCATAGGCTTCCACTGCAACTTTTCTGGGGTGGGCAAAAAGGATATATTTCCAGGGGGTGGCAAAAGGGTAGTTTCGGAATATATCTTAGCAGCAACCCTGTTACCAGCGAATAATAATATTATTTTTTTATATGGGTATAAGGTTCCAACTTTTAAACCTCCTCGCTCTAGGTGAGAAGGCCTGATCCAGGGGAGATCAAATGCCCTGTTTGCCCCCAGCAGACACCCATGTTGATGGCCTTCAATGGCTTTGTGGATCTTCTTTGATGGACAGGCCATGGGTCTTGCGTGTTTCTGCCATCCCTTGATTGAACACCTGTGAGGTCATCCTCTTGCCCAGACACTTGAACTTATGACATTGTGTAACATTGAATGCTGGTTGGTTAGTTGCTATTCTTGTCATGTGTCAGAAACATTTAATTTTCTGGTGCTTGACGTATTTGTGGACTGGCATTGCTCCGACAATTTCTCTGGTCTTCTCGTTACTAATCAACGCACTCCTTGGAATATCTACTGCTCATCTGAGACACTTCATCTCAGAGGTAGTGATTTTCCTCTCCTAGACTTTGGTCAGTGTCCAATCTGACACTGGTAGGTCAGCCTGGACAGAAAGATGGTGTTGATCAGCCTGGGCCTTGATTTCCATGGGGATGTTGGGGTGTCTCAGGAGGGTGGAAAGCTGGAAGGTGATGTTGTTGGCATTTTACACCCGAGTGTTTATATCTCTGTCATTCCATTCTATTTTACTGGACACGTCCTCCATTTAGCTCTCAAAATCTTCATCCAGAAATTTTAAAAGTCTGGAATTTCAGCTTCCATTATTTTCTCCACAAAAAAAACAAAAACAAACTGGTCTGTTTAGTCACTCAACTGTCATGTGACCAATATCTTTTGGCAGCATGCAATGTTGGGTGTGATTAAAAAATAGGAAAAAGGGGTGATCAATGAATAAATTACTTCCCTCGCCTTTTGTTGGGCAGTGATCACTAAAAAAGTCTGAATTTTCAAACAAATCAACCAGACACGAACTAAGAGATCAATTTTAAATTGAACCGTGGGGTGGATTTAAAAAAACCCAGACATAATAAGGTGTAAATCTTTAAATTTACAGCCATCTAGCTTCATTGGTGTGGCCTGTATGCATGATACATACATACATACAGCCAACCAGCCACCCAGCCAGCTAGGCAGACCAACTTAAAAACTGAATGTAACTTATGTTGACAGTTTTGGTGGACGGCTTCTAACTGTAACAACCAGAAAGAGAGAGAGAGAGAGAGAGAGAGAGGGGGAGGCTGACAGAGAGGGGAGGACGTCTGTGTAGTGTTGCCAACTTGGCAATTTTAGGGCTAGAATCAAGTGCCATGTACTGTCTTTTCTTGTTCTTCAGCCATGCGCATTAATTTCTTTCATATTGCTATTACAGCCATAAATGAAATGTTGAAAGTATAGCAATTTTATTATGGCTTTTATAGCAGTTTTAGGGCTAGCATCAAGTGCCATGCCATGCACTGCTTTTTCTTGTTCTTCAGCCATGTGCATTCATTTTTTCAATATTACTATTACATAAATGAAATGCTGAAAGTATATCATTATTTCTTATTGCTTTTTTTTACACTGTAGCATTTGTTTTTATGTCCTGCCTTTAATTAAGGTATATTAACAATTTTCAACCACTGTATAGCCATAGCCACTGTCACAATATTATTTACATGTATTGACAACTATGGTGGTGATTGGGAACATCCTCTTTTTTGAATGTTCAAATATAGTACCCTATATTTTTTTTTAAATGACATTTATTTTCTACAACTTTGTAAATATGTTAAACCAAGGGTAAGCAACCTAAGGCCTGCAGGCCAAATCTGTCCCTCAAAGGGATTTTGACCAGCTTGCGAACAAATATTAGGATACTATGCTTACATTTTATGATTCTTTGTGTGTTTTTAATAGATTCAAAAGATGCCTTTATTGAAATAAATTGCGACTGAATTGGTTTCTTTGATTACTAATTGGCATCCTTGGTTAAGAAAAAATGATTGCCTAGCATTCATTAATCATGGATTTGAGGCAAAATATAACCAAATGTATTAAAAAAGATAATTCCCATATTTCAATCTTTGTTATGGCATTTATCTGGCTGCTGTCCACTCATTTATACGTGATTGAGCCCGCAGATGCAAAAAGGTTGCCAACCCATGTGTTAAACAAACAGCATTTGCAATATGATGCAGAGTAAAAAAAAAAAGTAATTTGTTGTAATTGCTTGCATATTATAAACAATTAATAAAAGAAAAGTGAGAAAAAGTGTATTTAGAAAGACAAATACAAATCAAAGATGACTGCCATCCATCCATTCAAAGGTACTTCTCTTGCAATATATTTGATTCCCGTGACACTTCATTCTTTTAGGAGGTTAACATTAGATCATCACACCGAGTAACAGTAAGTGCAAGTCACCAAAGAAACCAATAAGTCTAATTCAGTTTATGAACATAAAGATTAGATTAGCTTTTGAGAAGTGTATTTACAGAAAAACTTCAGAAAGCAAGAACGTAGGAAAAAAGAACAAAGAAGTCATCATGCCAACATAAATGTTTTTTGAGACATTTAAATCAGTACAAGGTGTCAGCTTGAACAATTTATTGAATCAGAAGATACATACTGTGTAATACAATGACTTGCAATGTTAGCGACTTTCACAAGATATGTTTTAATTAATTTCTTTTTTGTTAAACTTCAGTTCAAGTCGGAAGCTGCAGTTGACTTTGTATTCTACTGTAACAACAACAACAACAACAACAACAACAACAACAACAAAAACAACAATCCTCACCTTATTTAGGGGAGGCAAATCTTCACTGTTTGTCTGTCCTGTCATGTTAAACCAAACCGATTTATAAAAGTAACATTTCCCTACCGTGATTTCAAATCATGACAAAAGTGATCAGTGGGCTCTTTTACCAATTGAGCCAAACTAACAAGTCTTACATATTCTACGCAAATTTATGTTACAAATTTACTTATTTTATTCTAATAAACAAATACATATAAACTAAAAAACATATATTAGAAACTGTCAACCAAAACTATCACCAAAACTATCACCAAAACTATCACCATAGGTTTCTTCAGTTTTTAAGTTGGTCTGTTTGGCTGGCAGGCTATGTATGTATCATGAGTACAGGCCACACCAATGAAGCTAGAGGGCTGGAAATTTAAATATTTATTCTTTATTATGTCTAGAAAAAAATGCTCTTTTTGTTTTTTTCTATTTCCCCCAAAGAGTTCAATTTGCAATGTAATTTATGCAAGAGCATTCATGCTTGTTTTTTGAAAATTCAGAATCTTTTAGTGATCACTGCCTAACAAAAGACGAGAGAAGTAACTTATTCATTGATCAACCCATTTTTCAATTTTTTAATTGATCACCCCCAACATGGCATGCTGCCAAAAGATGTTGGTCACATGACGGTTTCTATTGAGTGACTAACCAGTTTCTGTTTCAAACATTTAAAATACTGTTTTAGTTTCAATCACAATTCTTTTTGGAATAAAAAATACAGAACATTTTCAACCAAAATTGAGTTTTGGTCTGCTTCCTATCAGATTTTTTGTTTTGGTTCTTTAAAAAATGTATTCTACTTGCAGGAAGATACATTTCGATGAGAATCTTTTTTTGGTAAAATGAAAGTGAAACGGCTAAAAAGTACAGAAAATCTAAGCCTGACTATTCAAAGAATTAAAGAAAGAATTAACACAAGTCTTTTTCAATTTTATCAAGAAGTCTGGTAAAAAGATTGGTAGAGTGAAAAATGAGAATGTTAACTCAAGATGTATTTTGTTACATCATGTTTTTTCGAGCAATTTAAATTGTTTAGTAGAGATTTTGAAGTATTTTAGAACAGTTTTTAGAAACCGTCATGCCAGTTGGGGGTGATCAATTAAAAAATTGGAAAAAGGGGTGATTAATGATTAAGTTACTTCTCTTGCCTTTTGTTGGGCAGTGATGACTAAAAAAGTCTGCATTTTCATAAAATGCTGTCAGACACAAAATAAGGGATCAATTTAGCATAAACTTACATTGAAAGTTGAATCTCCCACTAAAAAGCTATTTAGGGAGGGAATTTTCCAAAAACAAAAAAATGTTGTTTTAGACATAATAATGAGTAAACTTTTCAATTTTCAGCCCTATAGCTCCTTTGGTGCAGCCTGTACATGTGATAGATACATAGCCAGCCAGCCAGCCAGACCAACTTAAAAACTAAAGAGACCTATGTTGACAGTTTTGGTGACAGTTTTGGTTGACGATTTCTAATAGATGAGTAGTTAGCAAATGAGACTGGCACCCTTTGGGCCATGCTTTTGATCAAATCATGCTGAAAGCACTAGTTCTTGTTTGATCACCAAAGTTGAGCAGCATCGAGCCTGATCAGTACTTAGATGGGTAACCACTTCTGAACACCAGGTCCTGTAAGCATGTGCCCCCGCATTAAAAAACCGAACTTGTGTCACATTCTCTGCTTGTTAGCTATAGTTCAATTAGTGGTAAAAGAAAACATGTGTGGTGAGTGTAATGTTTATATATATGTATGTTAGGTTAAATCAATAAACATGCCGAAGCAAGCTCCCAGCAGCCCCCATTCTGTTTCCGGTTCCAGAAAGCGCGGACCGGAAGTAAGAACGGGGAAGGCTCAGTCCAACACCGGCATAGCCCTGATCAACATGTGTGTTTCATTACATCCTTTCTTAACACGCTTAAAAACGGTTACGAATCAAACACATTCTAATCTCACACAGCTACAACAGAAAGAACAATAAAGGCACTTAAACATAACAAGAACGTTACAGTGAGTTACTCAATAGGAACCATCATGTGACCAATGTCTTTTAGCAGCATGTCGTGTTGGGGTGATCAATTAGAAAATTGGAAAAAGGGGTGATTAATGAATAAGTTACTTCTCTTCGTTGGGCAGTGATCACTAAAAAAAGTTTCAATTTTCAAAAAACAACTGTAAATGCAGCCAGACACAAATTAGTGACAAATTTAGCATAAACTTACATTATAAATTGAACCCCCCACTAAAAACCTATTATGGGGGGAATTTTGAAAAAACGAAAAAGCAGTTTTTCTAGACATAATGAAGCTTAAATGTTTAAATTTGCGGCCTGTATGTGTAATACATACATAGATAGCCAGCCGGACCAACTTAAAAACTGAAGAAATCTATGTTGACAGTTTTGGTGTCAATTTTGGTTGTCAGTTTCTAATTGGTCAGGTTGAATCAATAATAGTCAGAATTTTCCCCAGAATTTGATGACCTATAGTCTCCTGTTCAATCCCTGTAAAGATTATCAATGTCCCAATGGTTAGAGCAATGAACACATATGAGAAGCTAGGTGAAATCTTTTGATTGACTCTGATGGTGCAACAAAGGTACCTGTAGTGTCTCCCAGCTTGTGGGAGTCTCACTGAAAGGGAAAAGGATGAAGCAAAAGGAACAAAGAACAAAGACGAATGTGGTGTTTACTGATCGCCGTCAGCTAGAGAACTGTACTGTTGTCGCTTCCGAACATCTTCTTTATTTTCCCCCAGTTTGCCTCGCGCATGACCGGGGACTCACTTCCGTTTTAGGGGTTTGTGGCAGGGGACGCTTTATGGGTTGGGGACTCACTTCCGTTTTAGGGGTTTGTGGCAAGGGAGGTAACTCGTGGTATTTGCTCCTTTGCGCAGCCTGGCAGGACATCACAGTACCTAAAAAGGAATGACTCAATAAATGTTAAAACCGTTGATGCCAAATTTTAAAGAATTTAAATAAAGAATTTTGATAAATTTTTATGCTAATAAGGTATAAGAGTTCTCTCATTGATAGACACTTTATCTATTTATTTATTTACTTTCATCTTTTGAAAACTTTCCAAACATAGCAAGAATTTGCTCTTCTCATTTAGAGTCATTTAGTCAACAGGCAAGCCAGACCATAATCTATGCTAACAAGATACGTTTCCCAAGTGGTTAGAACTTGCGAAATCTATGATCCACAAGTGCTATAAGTATCTACTTAGTTATTCATAGCTAGATTAATGGCTCAAGAAAATATCCGATATTTCTGAAATTATTAGAAACCATCAACCAAAACTATCACCCAAACTGTCAACATAGGTTTCTTCAGTTTTTAAACTGGTCTGGCTAGCTGGCTATGTGTGCATGTATCATGCATGCAGGCTGTACCAATTGAGCTTAGAGGGCTGAAATTTTAAACATTTACTCCTTATTATGTCTAGAAAAACTTTTCTTTCTGTGTTTTGAAGATTTCCCCCAAAATAGTGGTGGGTTCAATTTACAATGTAAATTTATGCTAAATTGGTCCCTTTGTGTCCAGCAGCATTCATGCTTGTTTTTTTGAAAATTCAGCAAAATATGAGAAAAGTATTTTACTCATTGATCACCCCTTTTTCATATTTTTAAATTGATCACCCCCAGCATGGCATGCTGCCAAAAGACATTGGTCACGTGACGGTTTCTTTTGAGTGATTAAACAGTCCTGTTATTGCAATTATGGTTCTTCTGATCAGAACTTTCTGCTGGACACTGTTAGAAACAACAAAGTCTTTTTAAATATCCTGGAGCCTAGTTAATATATTTAATGCATTTTTACTTCTTCCAATAAAGTTGAACAGAGGTTATGCATTCACTCATGTTTGTCTGTCTCTCTGTTTGTTTCTTTGTCTGTCTGTTTGTCCACTGAATATCTCCAAAAGATCCCAATTAATTTCAATGACATTTTGTGGAAGGGTGAGCCATGGGCCAAGGAAGAATTGATTAAATTTGGGGGCGGATCCTGGAATTTCTTTGATTTAGTTAATATTGCAAGATTTTTTGGCTTTTCGGATGTAATAACACAGTAATGACAAAGTTGCTCAGTTTAAAGGAAATAATCAAGTGTTGAAATGAAAGAGTTCAAAGGGATGTCTCTGATGAATAATTATTACAAGATTTTGTCACAGCCATAGCCTGGGATCTGTAACCTGATTATTCAGTTTTTAGTGACAATGCAATTGGTGGAGGTATGTGCTCTCTGAGTGCTTTATAGTCTTTTAGTGCATTGCTTCTTGTTTCTTTTGGTTCTATATTTTTTCCCCTAATCTACATATGTAGGATTCCACAACTCTTACTTGTGCTCCAGTAATTATGGATATGACAGTATGATGGATATGACAGACATTTTCATATTTTGCAATATTTTGATCTTCCAGATAAATCTTTGTATTTTTCTGTTTTTTGTTAATTTTTATTTTTCAAACTGATGTCTTCCAGAATGGTCATGTCTACTACTAGAAAGATTAAGGAGCATGAAAAGACCAATTGCATCTTGCATGGATTGTAAAAAGTTTTTCTAATGTCTAGATGCCTCCTCAGGTGCTATGAGAATAGAATGAGCTTATATTAACCCTTTATAGGGCACCCCTAAAAGTATTTTAGAGATCAAAACAAACATTTTTGTATGTTAAACTAGACCTAATTACAATATATTTTCATTTGCAAGTTTTCTGAAATGTTGTTGTTTATAGGAGCAAAACCACCTCTGATGAAGTGATCATATATGGTGCCTCAGCCAAAAAGGGACCAAAAATGGAAAATATTTAAAATATTAAAAATTAAAGTAGAAAGTTAAATAAAACAGAATTAAAGAATAACATTCAATATAATGAATAGATACAAAAAATTGATATTGACAAAAAGAATAAAACCTCCTGGTTGATTTTAAAATTTTATTTATTTTTATATTTGGGCCAAAAACAGGCTAATTTAATGGGGTGTGGTATGTCTCAAAACAGTTTCTGTCTTTGTTCAAGCACAAGTGTACTTTGCAAAGCTTGCAAACCACATTGGTGTGGATCATGTTGTCTTTATATTTGCATGTGGATGACGGGTCCTCAGGTGATCATATATAGTCACTTGCCCCATAAAGGGTTAACAGACATAAAACTACAAATAAAGTAAGGAAAAGCCTTTGAGTAAGTATAATTTTTATAATCTTGTGGGCATCTGGACATTGAACAAATCATTTTTCATGTGTATGTTTGTGACAAATTGTCAGAAAAAGACATTTCGCTCTAATAAAAAAAGGTTTTTTCCTGAATCGATTATCAAGTTTTTCTTTGTTTCTTTACACACATATTCTGATGCTAATGATGCATAAGAATTGAATTCACATCTTTTGAAAGATTTCAAAGCCGAGCATGAATTCGCTCTTCTCATTTAAAATCAATCAGTCAACAGAAAAGCTAGACCATAAACCTACCCAAGCAATAAGCCCCACCTAAAACCTGAATAAGCAATATTCTATTGTGTTAATATGGTCAGCTCAAAGTTGAGCAGACCATATTTATATATTGGAATTTTAGTTTTATTCACCATTTGTTAGCTACATCAGACTGACCACAATAGACAAATTTGGTGCAAGACTACAAATCTGTAGCATTTGGTGCAAGACTACAGATCTGTAGCATTTGGTGCAAGACTACAGATCTGTAGTGTTTGGTACATGACTACAGATCTGTAGCATTTGGTGCAAAACTACAGATTTCTAGCATTTGGTGCAAGACTACAGATTTCTAGCATTTGGTGCAAGACTACAGATCTGTAGCATTTGGTATATAACTACAGATCTGTAGCATTTGGTATATAACTACAGATCTGTAGCATTTGGTACATGACTACAGATCTGTAGCATTTGGTGCAAGACTACAGATCTGTAGCATTTGGTGCAAGACTAAAGATCTGTAGCATTTGGTGAAGATTGAATTCACAATGGTTGGCAAAATCTGCAAACTACTCTCTGTACAGTCATGGTCTAATCCTAATCCTGTTGTAATCCGTGATCTAGTAGATTGTCAAGGTGTCATGATGAGTACTTCCCCTTTAAGGCATTTCTCAGGGCAATGGGAGTTACTTGGCAATACCCATCTCCTCTCCAAGTAACATGCAACAGGTTGTACTGGGTTACATGGTAACAAAGAAGTAATCCCTGACATAACCTATTGGAAGAAGTGGAACCAGTCTGTCTTGGGGTTCCACTCCTGGTTTTGGTATCAGAGTTGTCCATCTCCTAGACTGGTTGCCAACCAAAGCTAGAGAGCTCAGCCAACTCTACTATTTACCCATAGCTGTGGAACACCAAGACTGGAAATCCCAATCTTTCCTGCTATAGTCCTAAGTGAACACTAACTGTCTCAGTCAACATCTGAACAAGGTTTTCTGATTCCATTTCTCATGCTTTTTACCATTAGGCTACCCTCACTTCCCCACCCAGGGATGCTGTACACAACTTATTATGATTATTTGAAAACCAACATCTTTACCCAATGAGCCTTGATATCTATCCTATTTTTTTCTTTCCAGTGAGTTATTGCTGTATGTCATGCTCAGTACAAGAGGTTTACAGAGAGAAAAAAATTGACTATCCTTCCGAGATATCTGCTGGTGATAAAGCCAAAAACAATGCAATTGCATTGTAAGCTCCAAGAAAATTCCTGCTACTGTGGACATCAACTGCATTGTCTTTAATAACATCATTATTATTTATGAGGTGGATGTAATCAACCCATTTGCCATGAGCATCCATCTTCATGTTGAGAAACTCAAAACACTCTGTCAGATTTGATTGGAGACATAAGCTATCACTCAATCAACCCTAGTGACCAGTCCAAACTTTGTCGCGTTGGTTGTGATGGATGGAATTTTATCAGTAGGTAAAAACCAGAGGGCAGTAAGTAATCCAACCTTCATGCAGATAACAATTTTCATGAATGAAAATAGGACATTGGGTATTATGTCTTGTATCTTTTTTGACTTTGGAATAGATGTGACCAGTTGTATAACATTAACTGAATACAGATCTGGTTAATCACTCAATAGAAACTGCCATGTGACCAACGTCTTTTGGCAGTATTCCGTGTTGGGGTGATCTGTTAAGAAGCCGACCAAAACTCAATTTTGGTTGAAAATGTTCTGTATTTTTTAATACACAAAGAATTGTGATTGAAACTAAAACAGTATTTTAAATGTTTGAAACAGAAACTGGTTAGTCACTCAATAGAAACCGTCAAGGGATCAATGTTTTTTGGCAGCATGTCATGTTGGGGGTGATCAGTTAAAAAATTGAAAAAAGGGGTGATCAATGAATAAGTTACTTCTTCCCCTTTTGTTGGGTGTTGATCACTAAAAACGTCCTATTTTTCGAAAAGCAAGCCTGAAAACACTGTTGGACACAAACTAAGGGAACCCTGCTAAATTGAACTCCTGCTAAAAACTTATGGAGGGCTGAACATTTTCACAAAAAATCTTTTTTTTCTAGACATAATTAGGAGTAAACTTTTAAATTTTCAGCCCTCTAATTCCATTGGTATTTCCTGTACAAGGGACACACATATATATAGATATATAGCCATCCAGGCAGAACCACTTATAAACTGTAGAAATCTATGTTGACCGGGGGAACAGTTTTGGTTGGTGGTTGACAGTTTCTAATTCTAGTGCCCTATGGTAGCTCAATGGTTAGCCATTGTAACTGAACATGATTCTGAGTAAGAGCTCAAAAAGTGTGGCCTTGTGTTAGAGTTAGTATCATCCAATAAAAGTCTACTTTTGTAAAAGATACAATGCTAGTTCCTTGTGGTAGCTCAGTGGGTAAACATTATGACAAATGTTTTTTGTGTTTGAGTTGCATTTTTACCTTTCTTAAATTAAAAAGTGTAATATGCTGAAAATATTGCTTCAATGTCAGAGTGAATAAACAAAAATACAATTTAGGCAAAAAATTGTTTTTAATGCATATTGATATGAAGGTTATTATAATACAGTCAAAAGTGATTGTTAGATAATAGAAGGCTTGCTGCTACTTTATCCTTCTCAAATGTAAGGTAACTAGAATAGATAGAGTTTTGAGATTTCAGGCATATATATATGTATACATATATGCATATACAAGTATATGTGTGGGTGTGTGTGTTTGTGTGTAACGTTGCTGTGTTGATGACTGATTTTCCCTAGGGATGAAAAGGTCAGAACACTTGACCCCGGTCAACCCCTGCTAGGAAGACTAGTGTCTTTATTATTGCTAGCTTTAAAAAAACCTGGCTTGAATTTAACGACTGACAGCCACAAGTACCTATTTGACAGCTGTCTTGTTTTCACATGAGTAAAAGAAACTGCAACCTGGAAAAGTGTCATGTGGTACTGTGTAGACAATGGGATAAGTAATTAGAAGGAGCGACATGCTTTTGCCACCTGTGGCTTAGCATGTGAGCAGAAGTTAAATGATCTGTAACTAAGTGGAAGGGAGAGAGACTTTGACTGTGGAGAAGGGGAAGTGAATAGGATTAGAAAGTTTGGGTAATTCATTTTTACAAGTATGCAAAGTAAAGCGTAATAAAAAGGATTCTTCATTTACCAAAAAGCATGACTCTGTCGTGTTATTGTACAGATGCAAGAATGCACATTGCAATTCAGTTTACAGCTCCCCCAGAAGAGAATTACGCAAAAGAAGACAACTTATAAGAAAGGTATTCATCGTTCCTTTCTCTGGACCTTTTCTCTTCTTCTCTCATCCTGTCTTGTTCAGACTTTTTGTGTTTCCCAACTCAATCACTTTTCAGATGTTGTGTTACACTTTGTTTCTGCTGTTCTCCATTTTCTCTGCGACTTGTTCGTAATGCAACAAACTTTCCGATTAAGCCTGCACATATGCACTTAATGCACATGGTAATGCTACACAATCTTTTTGAATAAAGTTATTTAAAACTAAATTCTCCTAATGCCATATAATCATAACCACAGAACAATCTTTTTCCCAATCCAATAATATTAAGTGAATATAGTTAATCACCACTACCCACAACACTGGTTTATTGCTGGGTTTACATTATTCATCTGTTCTGACATTTATGTATCTGGACTTCGTCCAGTCCTAACCGTTGATAGTAGAAACTTGAAATTTTGCACACACACTCCCCTCAATGAGTAAGAAAAACGTTTTTTGTTTTTTGAAAATTCCCCCCATAATAGAATTTTAGAGGGGGGTTCAATATGCAATATAGGTTTATGCTAAATTGGTTACAGTTTGTGCCCGCTTGTTTTTTGAAAATTCAGACCTTTTTTTAGTGATCACAGCCCAACAAAAGGCGAGAGAAGTAACTTATTCATTGATCACCCCTTTTTCCAACTTCTTAAGTAAATCCTTTTTGTATATTTTCAGGATTTTGAAATTTCAGGTTTGTGTTTTTGGGGATTTCAATCTTTAGGGATCTTGACCTTCCAGGATTTCAACATTCGGGATTGTGTTTTTGGGGATTATGACACAAACACTTTTCATTTCTTCCATTTCCATATTCACCTTTCTGTTTTGTAGGTTCAGTGAAATTCGCAAGGATATTATTACTTCAGAATACTGCATAGGATGTTGTATACACAGTTTTAGGTTATATTTCTTTTACACCTTGGCCTAACATTTGAGTTGAGTTGAGTTGGAGTGGATTTACTTTTGAAGAATAATTTGTTTCCAAGGAGAGTGTCCAGTATATGGTCATTTCCCATTGATATGGAATTGCTGCAGGATTACAAAAGTGAAGCCAGCCACTTTGTCAAGATCTGAAGAGCACTGGAAAACCATGGTTCTGAGAGAGACTACCAATTCAGATATTGCAGATCACATAGAGAAGGAAAAGATAGATCACTGCGCTCTCTGGGATAAGGTCAACCATATTTGGCAAAGAAGCTCACAGGAAAATATGGAAACCAAAATATTTGGCACATATGATATTATCAAAAGATTTTATTTTTAGGCCAAGCATGGAAATTAGTACTATATGCAGTCCATAATGAGTGAGAGGGTAGGGAGTCAGCCCCTCCGCCAACTTATTGCAGATAAAAAAATAGAGATAAGAATAAAACAAAATATGAAAATAAGAATAAACCATTTTGAGATGAATTATGCAATTATTACTCATTCTTATGTCTGAATAACACCAAAATTGTAGAATTTCCAAGATTTTGCCTGGAAACCAGACTAGCATATGCTTTTATGCAAATATTAGTCTTCTGAAAATGACATATTTATCATCTCAGACTGCTAAAATGCAAGGAATTTAGATCCTGAGATGCTAGGAAATTTGAAACCCCCACTTAAGAAACATATACAAACACATTTACTTAAAAAAAAAGTAACCCTAACCTCAAACCCTAACCCGAACCTCTAATCCTAGCCCTAACCCCTGAACCTCACCCTAACCCTATTGTATTCCATTGTGTTGTAGGGAATTCAATAAGAAAGATCCATTGTGTAATGTTGTTATAATGACAGATATTAACAGATTTAAAAATGCAACAAAAAAATGTACTTACACAGATCTAATTTATTCATACATATTTACAATGCCGGCACTCAATGCCACATGCATCTTCTCGATCTCCTAAAACCAATATGTCTTTTCCCCAGCCTGAGATGCTAGGAAATTAGAAACCCCCAGCTGCATTTCATTTGGTTAACCCTTGCCCCGCCTCCAACATTTGGTTACCCCTTTGTGCCCCTGCCACCTCCCCTAAACATCTTCCCTTGTTATGGCCCTGATATGGGAACTAATAGTTAAAGATCTTAGCCCTTTGCCAAGGAAAATGGTTTGAAGACATAATCTGAAGCCCACCTATCACACAATGTAGTTCAGGAAGACCATGGAAAGTAAGAAAAAGCCTTTGAATCAACCAGAAGACTACATAAAGTCAACCACAGACAGTATTGAATCAGTAAAATTGACCAACAACAGATTGTACATTAAACACCAGACAAAATTTATGATTTTGTATTTATATTTAAAATTGTTCTTCTATAAATTTCTTCTTGCACGAACATCTTAGTGGAATAACATGATAGTCAAATTAAATATTTATCATCATGTGATTTAAGTGCCAACTTATATCTCTTCATGATCAAACAATCATTCTGAACTCAGATGGAAAACAGTTGCAAATTACTGTTGTTATATACAAGTAAAAGTTTATGTTCTCTTCTCAGTGGTAGGCAAAATGAAAACACTCAAGCAAAATTGGAATTCATTTTCTTTGGTGACCTACAGTACCCTAATGGGACAGGAGGTTAGGAGCCATGGGGAATATCAGAACATTAAGCATGAAAGACATAATGTAACACTTCTTTAAGATATACAGTGTCCAATACAGCACTCAAAAGAAAGAGCGTTGAGATGGAACAGGGAAAGGTAGAAAGAAAATAGGCAATTATTTGTTTCTCTTAATGAGAACAACTGTCACTTTAACTCAGTACTTAGCAAAATTAAAGATGCTTTTTTTAGATGTTGTGATCACTTGGGCTTCGAAGGAAGTCACAAAGTCAAACAATGTAAGAACCTATCTTTTTTCTATGTAGAAATACAAGGTGAGCAGTCCATTCTTTCAGTTGTCTGTTTCTTCTTAAGTATTAGCATTAGTTAATGGCTTTAATACTGGTTAGTAATTGAGGAGCTAGGGAGGAAAAATAGAATATAGTGTTGTTAGCATTTAGAAGATTCATTTGATGTTTAGATATGGCCTGATTTAGAAGATGCTGAAATAGGTGGGATTAGCTTTGTTCACATGTTGATTCTGACTGATGAGTATCGCCTAAAAGCACAGCAAATTAGGGATGCTAAGGTTGACTCCAAGGTCAGCTCTCTAGACAACAGGAAGTGCTTCTAAAAATAGCACAAGCCAACTCCTGTTGTCCAGGGGGTTATGACAGATGTACTAAGCATCTCTAGCAGCGATAGTTGACTGACTGACTGGCTGACTATCTGACAAGTCGACATATCGAATGTAACTTTTTAATGATGTAATAAAAAAAATATTTGTTTGTTCTTTTTTTAAAATCAATTATCAAAATCAAACTGTGACATAAGGTTGCATTCATTTTTTAAGAAGAAGCTAAGACATGTTTTTAACATATCTCATATCACAGTATTTATTTGATTAGCATTTAACTGAACTCGTATTTAAATAGTGCATATATGGTCTGACTTTCAGGCTTGTGTAATATGGTTGTATGGTAAAACATATGTTGCCATCACTACAAAATGTATTATCCTTTCAACACTGCAAAAAAATCAGGTACAATTTATCAACTGGACCCAAACAACCAACAATACAAAACAGTAAAAACTCAACAAACTTAATTCAACAGTAACTTAACCAGTTATTTTGGCATTTGAAAAACTTTGAAAAAAATCAGAATTCTTTGACCTTTCTTCTAGAGCAGTGGTTCCCAACCAAGGGGGAATTACCCCCAGGGGGAATTCGATTAGTCCAAGGGTTGGAATAAGGCTATTAGGTAAAAATACAAGTCCAGTCTAAAGATAGGGTTTTCTGCACTTCTATCATCAAGTCGAAGGCTCGAAAGAAGCTCCAAATTGAGAATGATTTAAAATGTGTCCTCTCACTAATAGACCCACAAATTACTAGTAATCTTATTGACAAAAGTGGGGAATGTCTCGAAAAGGTTGGGAACCACTGTTCTAGAGCAATGGGGATAAACTGATATTTCCCCTGGAAGAGGTCAGGAATGGAAGCAGAAAATTCTCTTACCTTGTCATTGAGGTCAGGCTCGAAAGAAGCTCCAAATTGAGAATGATTTAAAATGTGTCCTCTCACTAATAGACTCACAAATCGAAGAACTAGTGGCAAAAAAACAAGAACAGAGATCAAATTGATGTGTATGGCAGTTACGATAGCAGAATTCTTCTTCTTTTGTTGTAATAAATTGGAATTTCAAATGATGTGTTCTAATTATTTTCATTTGCTTTCTTTGAGTAACAAATACACAGCAGCAGCTGTATAATTATAAAATTAAATTAATTCTTAGTATGAAGCTGTCTAACTATACGTAAAATAAAGTTATTATTTGAAATTATTCTTCGTTGAAACATAATAAATGGAAGGGGAGGAATACTAGTAATCTTATTGACAAAAGTGGGGAATGACTCGAAAAGGTTGGGAACCACTGTTCTAGAGCAATGGGGATAAACTGTATGTGTGAAGTGCAAAATTCACCAAGGAAGACCATGTTTTTTAGGTTTTCCTTGGGCTTATTGGAAGAGGTCAGGAAGGAAAAACAGAAAATTCTCTTACATTATCATTGACAGGAGTGCATAATAACAGAAGTTTTGTGAAAATTTGGTGCTTTCGCGACTCTGACCTTCCTAGGTCTCGTCTGGTAACTTTGGTGACTGGGTAACAGGAGTTAAGGTAACAAAGTAAAACTTCCCGTCACAGAGGTTGACTTTATCCTAGTACAAGCCAGACAACACTTCAATAACGAAGCACAGTCGAAAAAAAACATCAACATCTTCTCTCCTCACGCATAAAAAGGATTGGAAATCATAATTTTGCCGCCTTTTTTGGCATTTCCATTTGTCCTGCACAGAGCTCCCCAACCCAATAATATGACATGATGGGTCCGAGAAATCTCTGCCCCTCCCCCTCCTGACCTCAATCCAGGTGAGTAACTATTTACTTTTCACACATTCCCATAAAAAAGGAAACAAAAAAAAGAAAAATTGTAACTGGAATTTCTATAGGAAATGGTAAATGTTAACATTGTGGACACCAAGACCCAACACTGAAAGTGTTCTCCCTTTTTCGACGGAGAACCGAGGACTGGTCAACGGACTTTGAAATGGTTGCAGCAAAGCAACAAAGGGAATTTCAGTCAGAGGGAAGCTAAGGGAGGGGGGGAACTAAGGCAAAGGAATTCGGCAGAACGAGTTGTTGTTACCAGGACCATCACATGCTTTTTTAGGTCCAGTTTTGGACAAGTCAAGTGTGGCACAGTTTATGTCTTGTCCAGGACGATGACAATTATGGTGAAGTTTTTTAGTCTTGCCCAGGATGATAACAAAATGAGGTACAGTTTAGAGTCTTGCCTGGACCATGTAGGGATAACAATGAGCAGTTTAAGGTCTTGCCTGAACCATACACAGAAGATATAGCATGAAGGAGAGAGGGATGCAGTTTATATTTCTGCCCAGGTCTATACACAGCCGATCTATGCAGAATAGGATGCAGTTTATCATCTTGCGCAGGACTCCACACAGTTGACCTTCAGGCTGGGTGTAGGCTTGGTCTGTCCCACCGTCTCTTAAGAGGAGCGCAGTTCAGGCAATACCACTTTTGTCTACTGGGTAACGCTTCTTCCAACCCCACACACGCAAAGTGATACCAATCATTACAATGGTCGCACATGATCATGTCCCAGTTATCCCATGGTCTGTTGCAGCTGGGACAGATCCATATCACCATGCTTTCCTCCGGCTTGGAAGGCTTTCACAGGCTTCACTGCTGTCCTTGATATCATAAGATTAATTTGTTTTTTCAATTTCTGAATTTATTAAATTTAGATACGCCCTAATAGGCAGACTTCACAGAGTAAAGGGATGTGAGTTTGAATCTTGTGTGGAGCTTATTCTTAAATTCCAATCTGCGCTTTTTACTCCTTGCCATAGACTGATGGTCTGAGTAGTTGCAACTGAAATTAAGATGAAAGAAATACTAGTCAGAAAAAATGAATAATGGTTGACAATGCTTTATTTAATAAAAAAATAAATCAAGACAGATCTGGTTAGTCACTCAATAGTCACATAACCAACATTTTTTGGCAGCATGCTGTGTTGGGGGTGATCAATTAAAAGATTGAAAAAAATGGCTGATCAATGAATGAGTTACTTCTCTCACATTTTGTTGGTCAGTATCACTAAAAAAGTCCGAATTTTGAAAAACAAAGCGTGAATGCTGCCAGACACAAACTAAGGGACCAATTTAGCATAAACTTACATTGTAAATTGATTCTCCACTAGAACCCTATTTTGGGAGGGAATTTTCAAAAAACAAAAGAAATGTTTTTTCTAGATATAATAAGGAGTAAATGTTTAAATTTTCAGCCCTCTAGCTCCACTGATGTGGCCTGTATGCATAATACATGCATAGCCAGCAAGCCAGCCAGCCAGACAGACAGACCACCATAAAAGCTGAAGAAACCTATGTTGACAGTTTTGGTTGATGGTTTCTAGTAATATTAATACCTTACGAGCTGAACATCTAATAAATATATATAGCAGGATACCCATAATCGTGAGATAATTGAATGAACAATAAATAAATAAATCCCCTCTTTCTCTTCTCTCCGCATAGAAAACTGTTCTTCTTTTCTGCTTCTCTCTTCCTACCCTATTACCTTACCTTTCTCTTGAAGCATTCAGTTTCGTCTCTCGGCCTGTCAGTGTTTCACCATAACAATCCGCTTCTCTCTTTCTCTGACCCTTTCTTTCTTTCATAGAAGCAAAGTGTAGCGTCTCTGTGACGTTTTTAATTACCATTACAACAGAATCTCTTATTACTTCCACCATTTTCTTCCGTTCTCCCCTCTTTTTCACTCTCTTCCCTTTCTTTTTTCACCATGACGATGGCTCATTCTATTACTAATTAAAGGGGTGTGGAGGCAGTCACAAACGGAGCTCTTATGTTATTAATTTAGAGGAGATATTTCTTTTCCAGTTCTTTATTATATGATCTTTCAGTGTACAAGTTGATATTGTCTTCCTTCCTTTTTAGAATTGCCTAACATGCAGCAGCAACTACTTGTTCTATTACTGGTTTTGTCTTTCAAAATTTCTAAATCTCAATGTTATTTGATTCACAAGCAATCATTCTTTTTAGGTAGAGTAAGATCTGAGTTGTTGCTGATATATAAAATATTAATACACTAGAAAACCACACTCACCAGACAGTACTTAAACTTCAACTCACTTGATTCATACAGTATAAAGGAATTGCCCAATGCCTTCAATACCCAGACAAATATTAATGCAAGATTTAACATATATCGAATGCTTTCCCCTAAAATGACTACCTATCAGACATGATATCAGAATCTGCCAGTAGATGAATGGATTTCAATAAAAAGATAAAAATAATAGATCTGGTTATTCACTCAATAAAAACCGTCACATGGCCAACGTCTTTTCGCAGCATGCCGTGTTGGGGTTGAAACTAAACTTTGTTGGGCTAAACTAAAAATGTATTAATTTTCAAATAACAAATGTGAATGCTGCAGGACACAAACTAAGGGACCAATTTAGCATAAAATTACATTGTAAATTGACTTATCCAGTTGCGAAACATAAATGCTGCCGGCCGCAAACTAAGGGATCAATTTAGCATAAAATTATATTGTAAATTGACCTCTCCACCTCTGAATTTTCAAAAATCAAAAAAAAATTTTTCTAGACATAATAAGGAGATAATGTTTGGCCTGTACGTGTGATACATACATAGCCAGCAAGCCAGCTAGCCGGCCAGACCAACCTGAAAACTGATGAAACCTATGTTGACAGTTTTGATGAGAGTTTTAGTTGACAGTTTATAATATAGTAACAATCTATATCAGAAGCATAGCAGAACAACTACTAAGAATGTGTGAGTTGTACAATGTCACAACACTCTTCAGAAGCAATCCAAATCTATGTAGCCAACTCACAAAAATTAGGTTCCTTCTCTGAATGGGATCAAATAATGCATGTACAACATCCCATAAAACTGTAGCAGTTAAACTACCTGCCCCTTCTTGGAAAAACTCGGAGAGGACTGGAAGGCCAAAGTTTGGAGAGAAACCACAGAATCAAGGATAGAAGGGGAATCACTTCCCCTATGGAATGAAGGTGCTATAAATAACAAAGAATTCAACTTGAAAATATGAAAAAGTCAGCACATATGGCATTATCTGAAAGCCATCTTAGTAAACCAAGAATGGAAAGCAATGCCATATAGGAGCCAGTAATCAAAGACTCACAAAACCTACAACAGAAAAAGCATACAATATAATCCAGAAAAAATTATACATCCCATAATACTTTGTAGCTAATGAACCAACAACAGACTCTGCACTCGACAAAAATTCCATCTAAAAAAGTTGCAGATATACTGGCCAAAATGTTATGATTATACTAATTGATCCCTTAGTTTGTGTCCGGCAGTATTCACGCTTGTTTTTTTGAAAATTCAGACATTTTTAGTGATCACTGCTGAACAAAATGCAAGAGAAGTAACTTATTCATTGATCATCCCTTTTTCCAACTTTTTAATTAATCACCCCAGATACGTTGATTACAGTTTCTATTGAGTGACTAATAAGCCTGTTTATCAATTGTTATTAACTAAGCTTAGGTTAGTTTTGGCACAAGGCCACAAGTATAGGGTACCCAGTGAGGATCAAACTCACTACACAGTAGTAATCAATTATTTACTAAACTTATCTTACTTTTGGCACAAGGCTACTAGTGTGGGGCACACAGTAAGGATGGAACTCACTACTCAGTAGTAATGGTCTACTAGACTAGTTTGCTAAATATTAGAAAACAGTAACAGCTAGGAAAAGGAGAATAATCCAAGAGATTAATTATCAGAATCAAACCAGGGACCTTGTGCTTGTGAGTCAAATGTGCTTAACTATTACACCATCCGAGCGGTAAGTACATATAAGCAAACGAGTGTATTGATATATAGACCGTTGTTATTATTATTGTAAATTCAGTTTACTGATTTATCTGGATACAGAATACTATGTGATGCTCTAAAAACATTTTTTTTCAAAGACTCTAGATTGGAACCATTACTTTATTATATTATATATAACCATACCTAAGAGCATTATACTCTGAATCTTGTATGAGAAAATCTAACACGGTAATTGAGCAATGGTTTCTATCCAATTCTTTCTTTTTAATCATCCGTTTGCAATCTTCTTAAGCTAAGTGTACTCTTGTGGTGTCCACTTTCTTTTCTTACACCAGTGTCCAGGGTTTTATACTTGGTTAATTTCTGTTCCATTTTTATGGACACAATATCTGCCGGGTAAGCAACATCAATAATAAAGCAATATCTCTTCTAGTCTCTTATTACTGTATTGGCAAAATTGGCCGAGATTTCCTTATCTGCATGAATTTCATATCCTTTCAAAAAAAATAGTTTTATCATAGGCAGACACTTGTCTTGAGTGGGTGGATAGTGAGCATGAAAATCCATGATACTTACAGACTGTCAACTGAATATTTCATAAAGTATTCTTAGCTAATACAGAGATTCTATAGGGCGGTACTTTTTATCCCTGCCACTCCCTGCCAACGCCTGCCACACGTTAATTAAATATTTCAATGCAAAATATTTCTTTTATCTTATTTTCCCTTGAGGAAGGACATAAAAATTGCATTTTTCACAATTGGATCAATAGTTTCGGAGTTAGTGATTTTATAGTTTTGATGTCCATATAGAGAATATTTATTTAATTAACGTGTGGCAGGGAGTGGCAGGGAGTGGCAGGTAGTTTTTGTATCTAAATATTTCATTAAAATGTGTCAGGGAGTTGCAGGCAGTGGCAGGCAGTGGCATGTAGTGGTAGGCAGTGGTAGGCAGGCAGTGACAGGCAGTGGCTGGGAGTGACAGGGATACAAAGTACTGACGATTCTATAGTTATGAATTAGTAGTATTATTGTATAGTGCACTGATTTAACAAAACACAATCACTGTTGTTAGGTGTCTGCTTTAAAACTAAAGAACAGTTTGACTGGTGTGTTCAGACGTGACGTCATTATTCAAACTAGAGTCCTCGACTTTGTCATTTTATTTATTATGTTTTGACTGATTGGTTCTTTGGCCTTCCTCAGAGGTTTGTAGCATCCAGTGATCTTCAATATTTTCCTTTGTTCCCAATTAAAAACCATCAACTGTTGCCAAAAGTATCAGCATAGGTTTCTTCAGTTTTTAAGTTAGTCTGGTGGCTGGCTATGTGTGTATGATGCATACAGGCCGCACCAATAGTGCTTAGTGGGCTGAACATTTAAAACTTTACTCCTTATGTCCAGAAAAATGTCTAGGTTTTTAGTGGGGGGTTCAATTTGCAATGTAAGTTAATGCAAAATCAGTCCCTTAGTTTGTGTCCGGTAGCATTTAAACTTGTTTTTTTAGAAAATTCAGACTTTTTAGTGATCACTGCCCAAGAAAAAGTGAGAGAAGTAACTTATTCATTGATCACCCCTTTTTTCAATTTCACTCTCAACACAGCATACTGCCAAAAGATATTTTAATTTTATTTTCTATTGAGTGACTAACCAGATCTATTTCTACTTATCACTGGTCATGTTAGTAAGATTTTTAAAAATTATTCAGACTAGTATCCTAACCTTTGTTGATTTGAGCAATTTCACTATTAACAATCATAAGATGACGGTCTGAAAATTATGACAAAAAACAATAGAAATAACTAGATTCTAAGGGAAATTATGAATTACCACCACCTACATATACTTCTTTTTACTTTGTAAATTAGCAGTGGTGACATTTAGAATAAACTTACATTGCAAATTGAACACCCCCACTCAAACCCTATTTTGGAAGAGAAATTTCAAAAAACAAAAACATTTTCCCTACTCATTGAGTCTGATCAATATTCAAGATAATATGACTAAAATTATTATCAACCAAAACTGTCAACATAGGTTTCTTCAGTTTTCAAGTCATTCTGGCTGACTGGCAGGTTATGTATGTATGTATCACACATACAGTCTGTGTAAAATTTCAAGTTTCTACTATGAACAGTTAGGGCTGGGTGAAGTCCTGATACATAGATAGATACATAGATACATATAAATGTCGGAACACATGAATAATCTAAACCCAGCAACAGTATTTAAACCAGTGATGAGGGTAACAGTGATTAATAAGATGAAAGAAATACTTGTCAAAAGTTAATAATAGTTGACAATGCTTCA
>VCCN01002219.1:989774-1000373 GCA_006491835.1 Architeuthis dux | reverse complement strand
CCCAGTGCTATATTAAATTTCGCCTTCCTCTTGAGAAAATACCAGAATGTCGACTGGATGGTGACGTCAATTATCAATATATCAAATTCCCGCATTGTCGTATGATTTGGCAAAATTCAAGCGGGTCGGGTTGCATAATGATTTGTCAGATCATTATCATCATCAGCATCAGCATCAGCATCATAATTATTATTATTATTATTATTATTATTATTCCTTATAATTGATTATGAAGAAACCATTTCAAGGCTCAGCGTTTCTGTCGATCCTTTCTACAGATGTCTTCAGGTGTGTAATCCTTGAGGAAAGAGAGTGATCTCTTTTTTCCCAACCCTTTGAGAATAGTCATCTATATTCCATGCTCTGTACGGACAACTGAACTCCTGACATCTGTACGGACAAGTGGACTCCTGGGCCACAATCTACCTAGGTCAGTCGGAATACTCCTCTGAAGGGGTGGCAGACCTTTTCAGCCGGCTCGGGCATCTGATTATGAGAAGGAAACTCCCAACAGAAAAGCTATTACATCGGCACCTTATTCCCGCGTCTCATCTCATCATGTGGTCCACGGCATGCGAAGCCTTGGTTTAAAGGGTAGAGTCGATCACGCGCACGTGAATAAAACAAACAACTGCTCACAGTTTTCTAAATCGTGGTAACTGGTTTTCGCTTTAATTCGAAATAGCATATAGTTGTGTTTGAACATTAGAACATTGTACCAATTGGTATCGTTAATTTAGCTATTATGCTGTTGTACCTCGCTTTTCAAATCGTCTGTTCATCATAAACTTCGATTGGCTTAGTATGTCACTAGGCCACAAGTGTTGGGCATTCTGTGAGGATCGAGCACATTACAGTATCAATGTTTTGCTAGACTAGCTTCCTAACCATTATTCCATAGCTAAGCTTATCTTAATCCGGCACTAGGTCATAAACGTGGCACATTATGTGAGAAGGAAACTCATTACATTTAAAGAACATCTTTAACCCATAAGAACCCAGACCCATTTCTACTTGAAGGAACATTATGTGTGATTCTGGGTAGGCAAATTGACACACAGTGACATGACCGCACCAGGATGTTCATTATATGTCACTTAGTACACTCCATGAGTTAAAAGTAGGGATAACATATAATATTATATAAGAGACTGTGCAGATCATTTAAATTGTATGTGACACCGGTATCACAGTGGGTTCTTATGGGTTAAAGAATATTCTATTTTAGTGTGAAAAAAGGTATACAATTTGTATATACAAGCACACATCATAACAATCATATTTACACAATGTCTAGGGCCTTAAACCTTTTGCGGTGGTGTAATAAACATCACAATTATTCTTAAAATCATTTACATCAGTTGATAGCACTACATATTCCGGTAATCTATTCCAAAGTCCACTCTATTGCTTAAAAAGAGTTTTCTGAGTTTCTACTTCTATTTGCTTTTACCGTATATGTGTGACCTCCCAGTCCCTTGTACCACCTTCTGGTAAAAAGTACACCAGGGTTTACTACTTTTAAACCACGCATACTCTTAAACATTTCTATTAAGTCTATCCTCATAACTCGTATTTTTTAATTCTGGCACTAACTTAGTTGCTAGTCTCTGGCCTTTTTCTAAATGATGTTTATCTCGCTCTAAGTACGGTGACCAGGCCTGTACTCAGTACCCGAGGTGTCTGTGCATCGTTTTTTACGATAGCGAAAAATTATAGTAACACATTATAATGCTTTTTTTAAAAAACAGGGTTGATATTATTGAAAATACGTTATATTAAATAAATTATATTAGCTAGTTAGGTAACCAGTGATATCAAGGATATAATTCATTTATTTATATTAAATAAATTATATTAGCTAGTTAGGTAACCAGTGATATCAAGGATATAATTCATTTACTCTAATGATTACATATATAGCGACACAGCTAACTATGGCAATAGGACAAAAATAAATTAAACATTAGTCAAGGTTGGAATTTAGCGCCGGCTGCGATGATCCCGGTATATGTAGCCAAGGTTTCGGCTTTTCTTACCGCTGCCCACTGACATTACTGCTACTCCAACACTCTCCTGTTTAGCTTCAGTCATTTCCTACGCTCACTAGTTATTTCAGACAGTAAGGAAGAAAACATTTTGGTTGAACATCGAATTTTGAAATGCAAATTCAACATTCAAGCTCAATGTTGTACACTGAAAATCAGAAAGAAAGGGATGGTTAGTGGTCAGGAATTAACTTCAAACATTACTCGAAGGATAGGGGTATATAATGTATATGCATTGTAAAAGGATCTTACTATAGAAATGCATTGCAAACAATTTTATTATATAAATGCATTGCAGATGATGAAAATAGGGATTGTCAGTGGTCAGGAATCAAGGCCAGCGTTACTGGCAGAGTAGGACAATTATATGTTATAATTTAAATATATTGCTAACGGGTATACTATAGAAATACATTGCAAATAATCTTACTTGATAAATGCCTTTCAAATGAGTAAAATATGTATTGTTAGTGGCCAGTAATTAATGCAAGCGTTACTGACAGAATAGAGTCATTTATTTAGAAAGATGTGGTATTATTGCGAGTTTACACAGGCATTCCGTTAGTACATTTTTCGGTACAGAAATCTCATTGCTGGAAAATGAAACCTCAAATTATGAGCCCTACAGTGCAGTTGCACTACCGATGAACAAAGACAGCTTTCATATCGAATGGAATCACCCGATTCTGAGAATAATGAATTTGTTGCATTGAGCGAGGGTTGAATTAGCCGGTATATGAACGAGCGACAGTTTCGTTATCGGTCAGGGCACTGTTTTTACTTTCTTTCCTATTTCATCTGGAGTATCCAATTAGGCGGAAAACCAATTTCCATATGCCTAATGACCAAATTAGAAAGAGATTTATCATTTCGCAATAACAGCCTTCAAGTTTTAATAATGGTCGCTTATACACCTGAGACTCGTGACAAAGCGTTGTATATTTAGCTGCTGGCGTTACATGTAACATTCTGCAACACGTAACAATAGTGAAGTGAGAAGCAGACTTTTTCCCGCCACTAACAGCTGGCTCGATCCTCATGGGGTGTTCTGGAAGCATATTATATTGCTGATAAAAATGCAACGAAAACGCTGGTTTTAAGCCCTATCTGAAAGACGTAAGCGAAGAAACAATTACCATTAATTTATATGGGGAAAATCTTAAGTGTTTCACACCCCAAAATGAAAAATGGCGATGACGGTATATTGGGATGAGTCGTCAGGAGACTGGAGTGTAGGCGCGGGAAGACAAGGATGTGCGCGCCCTCTATGGCAGGTCGCTGCAAAACAAACGCTAGACGCTATTTTCGGTGTTTGCTTTTTTTTCGTAAAAGCGAAAAAATGGCATAAAGCGAACAATGGGGGATACATGTACATCACCCCGAGAGTACAAGGAAGTACAAGTCCCCCGCTTTACCAAAGTTCACTTTACGCCACTTCGTTATTACGAAAGACCTCAAGCCGCTATAGTTTTTAACTGTATATGTGATCATCTGTGCTTCGTCACGATTTATTTCGTGTATCCGTTTGCAAGATGTGTCCCAAGGTATCAAAAAGCCTGAGAGAACTCCTAACGGTCTTACGCTAAGCTTAAAACTTGCAGACAGAAGAAGGTTGTTTTGGATAGCTGGGAACGCATAAACAAATTTCCCTGATAAATTAATGCTGATTGCTTCTTAGCTTTTCACCATTTAGGCTTACGAAAGGTTTCATAGTTAAGCCTTTATAGGGCACCAGTAAAAATATTTTAGATATCAAAACAAACTTTGTGTATGTTAAACTAAACCTAATTACAAGATATTTTCAGTTGCAAGTTTTCTGAAATGTTTTTGTTTATAGGGGCAAAACCCTCTCTGATGAAATGATCATATATGGTGCCTCGCCCAAAAGGTGACCAAAAATGGAAAACATTAAAAAATTAAAAATTAAAGTAGAAAGTTAAATAAAACATAGAATTAAAAAATCATTCAATATAATGAATATATACAAAAAATGTTATATTGACCACAAAATAACGCCCCGTGTTGATTTTAAAGTTTTATTGTGTGGGCCAAAAAACAGGCTAATTTAATGGGGTGTGATATGCCTCAAAACAGTTTGTGTCTTTGTTCAAGCACAAATGTACTTCACAAAGCTTGCAGACAACATTGGTGCAGATTACGTTGTCTGTGTGGCTACAATATTTGCATGTGACTGACCGGGTTAAGCACTACTTTCGGATAGCGAGGAAAACCTGTATTTATTTCATCGCAACTACAGTCAGTGTACAGCCATTAGTAAACATCAGTAAAGTAGCTCAATTGGTAGAGCAGCTGTCGTACATAGGCAGGTTTCCCACGTCAAAAAGGATGCAAGTTCGAGTCTCCCCTGGAGCTTATTATCTGTGTCCGATCGGTGCTGTTTACTGATGACCGTGGACCAACGGTCTGCGTAGTTGCGATGAAAAGCAACTAAAATCAAGGTTTATTTATGTATATATATATATATAATGCCTCTATGGGCATCTCCTTATAAAATATTGTCTCGTCAACATTACAAATTACATAAAAAAACATTACAATAACCACAGAACATGCAATAATTACACATCGTTATCAATAATTAAAACACTGAGATAAATTCACGTGAATTAATTAATTAACAAACAAGAACCAGAAGTTCAACGAGGCGTCCACCATCCTTACGTCCATATCTGTGATTTCCGATTTCAAAGTGATTCTAAACGAAGTAGTAGCAGCAGTAGTAGCAGCAGTACTAGTATTTTTTTTAGTTTGCATGCCTTACTTTTAAACTTGCCCGGGAAAGGGTATAGATGGGTTCCAAAAACATTACAAAGTGTAGCGATGATCACAGACTTTTTAAAGCATATTGCACGAATCTCTGTTCAACAAAAAAAAACATTTTTACAAACAGAATTTCTCGTCCCATGACCGATTTCCACCCCGACATTTAAAAGCCAGTTAAAGAAATCACTATTAAAAAAATTGACTAGAATATGTTCTCATAATGACATCATAGCAGCTGGTAAAAAGAAATGATCAGAATGGATGTTCTTTTAATGACATCACTCCTTCACTTCTGACGTCATAGCAGCTGATAAATAAAACACAAAACTCCCTTCTTTCCTCTTTCTGTTGTTTAACGTAATCGGAACCGACCGACCGACCGACCGAAAATTGGCCTATAATGATGCATTGGACGCATCTAAAAAATAATCTCTTACCATCCCAACATCGCCACATTACATACTTGCCATACTTTATATGCAATCACTTAAATTGTTTTAATGATTTCCTCCCAGAGTTCCAAATACTGACCATTTAATTCATTGTTTATGTCATTTTTTCGAGATGTGTCAATACTATTTTTAAAGCTGTGGGTTTATTCGTCACATATTCAGGCAATGTATTCCAATAGTGCACAACTCTTTCGTTAAAGAAATCCAGAGATTTATTGGGGCGTGTGATTAGATCATTTGTTCTTTTAGATAAAAGAAATATTAGTCAGAAATCAATAATGGAGCATTCTCATTATTATTAATTTTCGACTAGTTATCTAATACTAGTCGAAAATTAATAATAATAACAATTGTTCGTCTAACTAATACGTACACTATTACAAACTTTGTGCTGAGAATTTGCAAATATACAGTAAGATATTGTCGTAGGAAAAAAATCAATCGGTTATATCGATTATCTTTGTATTTGGAATAATGGTTCCTGGCCTTACTTACCAAACACTTTCTGGAGTTCCTGCTTGAAACGACCTAGTCTGATTATTTACGATTGGACAATACCCACCATTTAGATTATAAGAATACACGCCATTTTCTTTTTGCTGTTTGCCAACAATGAATCCAGAACCATGTACGTGCTGACGCCATAACGGATATTTCTTAAAGGGATGGAAACAAAATGCGAGCAGTTTTCGCAGAATTTGAACCATGATTTGGGCGTGTTTTACCCGTTAAATATAGATATACTTTGTCGACGTGAGAGATTTTACAAGTACAAGGGAGACCTGTGGAATACATTAGGTGAAAAATGAGATGCCTACCCATAGACACAAAACATTCTGATTAAATAAATCAATATCGTTAAAGAATGGATTTGAAAATAATTCATTTTGCAAATTTTGCCCCCAAATCTGTTGAAGCAAATTTCAGCAAATAATCTGTATGCTGTGCCTTGAAAATAAGAAAAACGGTTTGTAAATGCATTGCTAATGATTTTACTATAGAAAATGAGAAAAGGGGATTGTCAATGGAATTAATGCAATCATTACTGACAGTATAGGGTTATTATATGTATAATTATTTAGAAAATGTGTTAATATTGTGACTCTTTCGCAGGCACTTCTTTCGTACATTTTTAGTGAATACATTGCACTGCTGAGAAAAGAAACCTCAAGTCGTGAGACCTACGGTACAGCTGCACTACCGCTGAATGAAGAAAGTTTATGTCAGGGAATCAATTGTTTTCAGACAGGAGATTATTATATATGTAATAATGACATGCAACATAATGTTGTGTGTATGTGTATGTGTGTGTTTGCTTATGTGTATACGTGTGTGTGTGTGTGTGTGTGTGTGTGTGTGTGTGTGTGTGTGTGCTACTTAGTGGATGAAGTAGTTATGCATTTTGCACAAGTTTCTAGTAGTTTTCTTGTTCTTCTGAGGCAGCGGTATTCAAACTGTGTTCCTCGGAGCTCCAGGGATCCGCGCGACCTTTCCAGGAGTTTCGCGAAACAAAGTGACATTTTCGCAATATACTTAATAATTCTTTATTACATAAGCGATTCATCCGCGGAATCATGTCTTTATTTTCTCCCCTTTAAAACGAACAGTACTTTATATATAACAGAAATTAACTACATTTTCTATTTTCAAATATCCTGCTTGGCAGGGGTGGAAATATGGAGTACGCTGGGTATGGTGTATACCTACTTCTCAATTATTAGGGTTTATTTATGTTCAATGTCTATTAATGGAGGCATTGCCGTATACCTACGATGGTCAATCAAAAGGCAATGTATGTTCTTCTTTAATTACAACAGAATTAATAGTAGAAGCACACAAAGCATACCAAAATGAACACAAACGTCTCAGAATTCCAAATCTCAACATAGTCTCCACGCTTCTCAATCGTGGTATTCCACCTTTGAATCAGGGCATTGTTTCCCTCGCCCGTAGAAGCGTCTTGGCTTATTTCTTAGCCGCGTGCGAGTTGCCTCTTTCACCTCATCATCATTGGATAGAGCTTGCATTGTCATGTTGCAAAAGCACGTCACTCATCTTCAAATGTGGTCTAGCTCGAAGAAGCCTTGCTCTGAGTTTTGACGATGTTCTCACGTAGTAGTCAGATTTGATAGTGGTGCCATGGGGCATAAACTCTAACAGTATGACTCCCTTCTGATGCAAAAACACAGTGGCCATCATTTTCCCCTTTTACTTTCAGTTTCTCCTTTCTCTTTTAGACTGCCATTAGCTCTGCTGACCATCTCCTTATTGTGCTTACATTAAGTGCAGCCTCTCCTTAAACATTCACTAACGTCCTGTGAATGTTTGCAGCACTTTATCTTTCCAAAAACAGAAATTCTATGACAGCTCTTTGCCTTCTACGTGTGTCCAGAGGGACAGCCATTTCGAAATAAGATTATGGGTAGTAAAAGAGAAGGTAACTCCACCAATCTTTTCCCCTTTCCTTCAAGACTCTTTATGGTTTATAGCTAAAAGAAAACTAGGAAGTCTGAGTAATACTTTTAAAATTAAATTAGAACAGACATTACGTTTTGACCGACTCATGTACCCCCAAAACAAGCCTTATCGTATATCTATTTCCCAAAACCCATTACCACTGCAGTGCTGGGTAAAACGCGAATGCCCACAAATCTGCACACGGGTCATTAAAGGCCGATTCACATATTCCATCGTTCGGCCCACCTGTCAGGAGGGGGGTAGAAGCCAAATGGGATATGGCTATGGGGAAATATAAAATATTGCATAATATACAGTGAGAGGGAATAAGTATGTGGACACTTACAAAATATTGTTTTAATATATAGGTGGTGTATTCTGATATACAATTAACAATTACTAAGAAAAATACATATTTCCAAATATACAATGCAATATATAATATAAACAAAAGTAATGGTGGAAAAGGTATTCGGACGCATTGATTTCATATTTTAATACTTGGTTGCATAGTCCTGGTTTTCAATTAATTAATCTGTTGGGTCCCTCTGATGAATTTGATATTTCAAGCTTTGCCATACATTTTCAATTGGATTCAAGTCGGGAGATTGACTAGGCCACTACATCCTTCTGAACAAACCATTCGTGATTTACTTCAGCTATATGTTCCGAGTCGTTTTCTTAATGAAAGACACAACCCTCTTCAAGATCCAACCATTGCACCGAAAAGAATACTCCATTCATGGTTCCTTTCATCAAATGAAGTGCCTCCGTACTATTGAAAGAGAAGCAACCCATAACAATGATACTTTCACCTCTGTGCTTTATTGTGGGGATGGTTTTGTTTTTTTATCAAAGGCACATCCATCTTTTCTCCATACATGATGAGCTGGGTTGTGGGCAAAGATAATTAGGCTTCACTAAATGCTTAAGAGCGAACTTCATCCGAGAATCCGCTTGCCTTTTCTTTTCAACAAAGGTTTTCCGTGGGACACGGTATTTTAAACCATTCTTGTGTAGTTTATTACTATTAGTTCTCTTGGTAACCGGTGTTCCAGCTGCTCTTAAATCATCTTGGATCTCCTTTCGAGTTGCCATTGGATTCACTTTGTCTTTTCTTAGTATTTCTCGAGTTGATCGTGAAGAAAGTTTCCATAGAGCGCCAGTTCGAGGAAGGGTTGTTGTGGTACCAAACTTCAAATTCTTTCAGAATAATCAATTCGATGGTACTGAAAAGGATATTTAACATATTGGCAATGGCCCTGTAACTTCATGATGTTGCTTAATTACATCATTCTGTTGTTCCGTTGAGAGCTCCTTTATTCTAACCATGACACCATTTTTGCAAGAGGACGAAGTAGAGAATGATGACTGTGATGGCATCATACCCGAGGGAAGTATTGCTGGATCATTCACAAAGTTTGTTTTTGAGTCACAAGAAAAACAAGTGATTATTTCAACCGTCACCAAATGAAAATGAATAACATGAACGTAGCAGTAAAAAGCTAAAATAAAATAAAAATGATTTAAGTTTGGGATTTACTTGGACAGGGAATACAGATGAGCCAAAAGGATTGTGTGTTGAATGTGTAAAGGTCACAATTAATAGTAGTTTAAACCCAGCAAAATTAAAAAGTCACATGGAGAATAATCATCCACATTCGCTTAATAAAAATATTGACTATTTCAGGCGTAAGTGTGAAGAACTTAAAAAGAAATGATGTTTTTTACATACGTGTATAGTTGTACCGTAAACTGGGGTAAAATTGAACCGCGGGGTAACTTTGAACAACAAATAAAAATATGTTTTTAAGCACAGTAGCCGGCATTATTATTAAAGATTATTAAAAATACATCTAATTCGGGTTTCAACAGAAAATTATGCTAATCTTTAAAAATAATGCCGGCTATTGAGCTTAAAATATTTTTATTTATGTGTTGTTCAAAGTTACACCGCTCTTCAATGTCACCCCGGTTTACAATAATGGACAATTGGCTGAGGCTTCTTATCGTGTTAGCTATCGTATTGCTAGAGAAGAAGGTGAAGGATATACAATTGCTGAAAAATTAATAAAATCGTGCGCCATAGGGTTGCCCAATTCTTGGTCAAGGTCGAAGTTTATTCTTTGTTATGTTAATTCTGTTCTCAACTCATTTAGTAATGGAAGTAAATCAATATTGTTCAAGAGGACGGTATCTAATTCCAGTCCACTTGAGTGAAAAGTCATGGTCCATAAAATAATATTTTGTAAATTGCTGATTTTGTTTTTTACAGGCACAAGAGATTAGTAAGCCCTTAAAACAGTAAGTAACTGTTATCTTTGCAACATGAAGGAATTTTTAAAAATTGAAAAACTACCAAAATCAAATTATCTTGACCAACTCTAATCCAGTCGTGCAATTTACACCGTGTCGATCTTTAGGCTCGATTAAACGTTACTTCCGGTTGAATAAAAATTGAGCATCTATATTTTTCGTATTCTACATAGACATGACCACGTAACCATGCAAATAAAATCAAATTTGGCACGTTAATCGACCGGGGGCCTTTATTTTGCCATAAGGCACCCGACTAATATAATTGGTGAGAAATATATCAAAGATATTGACAGTGTGCCACTCTCTGATACCACAATTGCTAGACGTATTAAGGATATGGCACAATATAAATAGATTGCTTAAAGCCTTCACTCCATGGTTTTACGATGCAATTGGATGAATCTACGGATGTTGATGGTTTGGTTATTTTAATTGTAGTGGTACGTAACGTTTTTAATTTGACACTCGAAGAAGATATTCTTATTCTGATAATTCGGATAATTTCATAAACGAGACCAAAAACCAATAGTTACAATATA
>VCCN01002219.1:926485-937764 GCA_006491835.1 Architeuthis dux | reverse complement strand
TATTTTCTAAAATCGCTTCTCGGATGCAACGATGGTTCGAATGCAAGCACTTCAGCAAAGCGCTATTTTTTCCTGAATAAAAGATATTCTTAAAAACTATCAATGCAATTTACGCGAACTACTATCATAGTCGTTGGCTGTCTGCCTCCTCCTCTCCCACTTTAACGTCTAACCACCTTTCTTTCTCCCTGCCTCCCCATGCCCGGCGGAGCGGCCAACATACGTCTTCCCTGGACAATATTCTTTTTCCGACTGCTGCTGTCTTGTCAACGTCTTTTACCGGAAACAGAATCAAACTCTTTGTTTAAACTGCTCAGCCAACCACTAACGAGAGATTTCGAAAACCCTGTGGGAGGGCGTGTGATTGGCTTAATACATATTCATCAAACCCTGCTTACTTGCAAAATTATTCCTGCCTGTATTATTTTACACATGCGCTATTTCCATATCAGGAAGCCTCTCACGAAAATGGCGATCATTTACCATTCATAGATAAAAATTAAAACTTTTTTTTTCCATTTACAGTACTTTTTATGCAAAAATATAAATCAAAATAAATAATAAAAAACTTATTCAATTTCTAAACGATAAAAGTACTTAAGGGCCACCCTATATATATGATGTGCAATTGGATAGGATTTATCCGACATTATGGTAATAGAAAAAGGAACAGGAACTTTACCCGCCCCCCTAAAAACACATACTCACATACACAAATCCAGCCAAAAACAATACCTACTATATTCACCAAGCCACGAACTCCCACATATCTGGCATAATATACACACATTCCCAAACACATACACACATACAAACGATCCAACCAAGAACCAAAGCCTACTACACTACCACCCTCCCTAACTAACACCAGGCCACGAACTCCTATACATCTCCAAATTCCTCGCACGTACATATACACGCATACAACAACATCCACACAAACACAAATGGCTTTCACTAACACACATACACATGCACACAAAACAAGGTCCACCCAGCCTACCAACTTTCTCCCACCCCCACATCTAACTAACAACACACAGAATCAGGCCCCTCACAGATAAGATCTACTTCCAACCCCCACATCAGACACACCAATTTTCCTCTACTTCCATTCCATAGCTTGTATTTTTCATTTTTGACCGCACTCGTACTGTTTTGACGAGTGCGGTCAAGCACGAAACACAGTGTTAACAGGTGCCTATATGGCTTTTTTTTCAATAGTAGATAGATATAAATACTATATATAGTTAGAGAACTGTCAAAATGTTAAATGAAGCAAATGAATTAGAAAAAACGTAAATATCTTTAAAACTATTTATATCGTATAGAGATTATGATGAAAGTTGCTCTATCATCTCAAATTATCCAGTGTTACCAATATATTTCAATGGCAATTAGCATAATACGAAGTCTGTCCGGAAAGTATCCAGCCATTTTGATATTAATGAAAAATAGCCTACCTAGGGAAATGGCGTCTTAGTCCTCTTCAAAGTACTCACCTTGAGATCTCACACACTTATCCCAGCGTCCCTTCCACTTTTCAAAACAGTCTGCAAAGTCTGGATCGCCATCAGCTGCCTCGTTGCATTCTCCCTAATCTTGTCCACGGTCTGAAATCTCTTTGGAAAAGGCTAGAAGCCGCAGGGAGCGAAATCTGGACTGCAGGGAAGCTGACAATCCTGCTTGATGCGATGCTTTGCGCGAGACGTGAAGAATGACTCGCTCTGTCATTATGATTGATACGTTATACAGTACACAAGCTCATGCAATGATGTCTCACTGACGACTGAATACGAATAACCCTGCTGGCGCAGTAAGGTCATTGTCTGATTGCCAAGTTACATCAAGGCCACGCAACCAGTTCTCGAGATATGCAAAATGGCTGGATACTTTTTCGGATAGACCTTGTATATTGCAAAATCTGGCAAAACCTGTTATGAGGATAAAGACGAAAGAAATAGAATAAGATAAGACGGCTTCAGTTCTTGTATTTCTGTTGGGGACATTTTCACTGTTCAGCTTTTTCCTTTCTCTTAGAAAACCGTCAACCAAAACTGTCACCAAAACTGTCAACATAGTTTTCTTCAGTTTTTAAGTTAGTCTGGCTGTCTGTCTGGATGGATGGCTATGTATGGCCGGACCAATACTCCTTATTATGTCTAGAAAGAAAAAGATTTTTTTAACACTCTCCCCCTAAATAGGTTTTTAGTGGGGGTTTCAATTTGTGATATAAATGTATGCTAAATTGATCCTTTAGTTTGTGTCCGCCTGCGTTCATGCATGTTTTTCGAAAATTCAGACTTTTTTTAGTGATCATCGCCGAACAAAATGTGAGAGAAGTAACTAATTAATTGATCTACCCTTTTTCCAATTTTTTTAATTGATCACCTACAACACGGCATTCTGCCAAAACATGTTGGTTAGAGAACGGTTTCTATTGAGTGACTAACCAGACCTGTCTTATTTTCTCTCTTTCTTGGTGTCATTTTATTTTATTTTTGTAACGCCAACCGCCAAATGTCAGTTGGCTAGTGACATTGATTGACACAACATAGAAAGGCTTTCCTTTCTGGTTTTTTTAATGGAAAACGAAAGGAAAAGAATAAACGTCACAAGAATAGCAATATTTGTCAGGACAATGGCTGCGCATGCGCACGGTTCACGGACCAAAATGGAGGCACGGCAAAAAAGGCTGCTTCATTGATTTTTTTTGTGAACGATGGTAAGAAGTAATTTTCTTTCCGAGAAAAGTTTTAGGCTAAAGAAAATTCTCTTCATTCGCCTTGAATGGCTTCAACAAAAATCACTTTCTACGTAAATAATTTATATTAAGAAGGCAATAAGAACGATTCACGCACAAACGAACATTTTTACGCTGATATACACAGCATAAGAATATATTTTCCAAGTAGATGAGTTCTGTTTTTTGGTTGATACTCAGAATCCAAAAATCTCCAAAAGGAAAAAAAATCTTTTCCCATCACTTTAAAAACTCGTTATAAAAAAACCCGGTACTTTACAATAATGATAACGGCATATTTTGATTCAAAATAGCTACCTTTGTTTTTGTTCTAATGCATACTTTTCTGTCTTTTGTGTGTGTGTGAGAGAGATAGAGAGAGCGGCGGTGGTAGAATAAGACTGACACAGAAACAGCTGAATTTGTATCTGATCTTTTCACTGTATAATGTTCGATTTATATGAATAATGGTGTAGCGTTGGGTTAAGTGCATTGACAAGGAAGCGGATTATGTTGAAAAATAAACATTTGTTGCGTAAAATAAATGATTTTGTCCATCATCACTGATGAGCCAAAGGATTATGACCAGCGACATGTGGCAAGAATGACAGCTACTGTCTCGTAACAACTGAGCATATCAGGATCTGAGGTATAGAAGCAGGTAAACCAAACTCAATTATTTCATTTTGATGTATTAAATGCAGCAGTTATCAATTGTTGTGAGTACCTATCAGCAGTGGGAAAATTCACCAACCACCGACAAGGCATTGGGCTGCCAAGACTTCTCGATGCAAGTGAAAATACGAACCAACAGAAGGGCTAATTTTGCACAAATTGCAAATAGATTTAATCAAGGTGAATGAAGGAATGCGCCCAAACACACAGTACATAGAACATTGTTGCGTATGGGTCCGCGTAGTCGCAGGCCAGTCAGTTCATGTGGTTACCCAAGCTAACCAATGCCCACCGCAGAAAGCGTCTTCAATGGGCACACAAGCGTCGAAACCTGACCTTGTATCAATGGAAGAAGGTCGCCTGGTCTGATGCGTCTCGTTTCCACCCGAATGAGATGGACGGCAGGGTATGTGTGTGCCGTTATTCAGGGAAAGCGTTGGCACCAGGATGCACTATGGGAAAATAACAAACCAGTGGAAGCAATGTGATGATTTGGGCAACGTTCTGCTGGGAAACACATTTATATGGAAGGTACTTTGTCACGTACCACATACCATAACATCTTCGAAATACACCCAGATCATGTTACCGGTAGCCGTTGGGAGCTGGCCAGATTTTAAATCTGTGTTAAACTGCGCACGTGACCAACTGGACAGATCGGGTTACCGGAAACCGTTGAAGATTTGAAAATAGGAGGGATCGTATGACCAGTAGCAGTTATAAGGGGCTAGATTGAAACGGTTAGCAAGCAGTTGGGGTTGGGGCCGTACCTCCATGAAATCCGCAGACCGGCCCAGAAATTAACCTGCATATGCGGAAATAAAACCCCAGATTTCAAATTGAAGATCCGTGAATTTTGTCGTCTTTTCTCTCCACACACGTGGGAGAGTTTTTGCCCGAAATGAATTTCCCTCCACAGAAAGATTAGCTCCCGTCAGCAGACTCGGACAGAGAGTCATCATCATCATCATCATCGCAGCCCGCAGCCCCGTCTCTCTTTCTCTGAAACTATCTCTTCTCCTCTCTCTCTCTCTCTCAACATTTCTTTTTCTCTCGGCGACCAGAAGAAGAAGTACACACGACCGATTATGCTACACCCTTCCTTATGGGATGTGTTGAACCAAGTTCACTCTGGAGATTAGGTCACACATAGACGAACTTCTCAACCCATCATCATGATCGTTTGTTGCATTGCATTTGCAACAAGGGTAAAAGTGTTATGTTACAGAAAAATCACTAGTCGACTTCCTTGCCCTTAACAAGGTCTTTTTCCTTCCAATACGTCATTCAAACGAGGCTATTGCTCACATTAATTTTACTCGCTGACAGTTTGTCGAGGTTTCAACAATTCATAATAGAATTCCCTTTGAAGCCACTAAGCACAGGGGACTTGTTAACTCCGTTTAGGTTGAGATGTTAAAGACTGTCCTGTATTTAGCCACAATTTTCTTTGTTTTGGATTCTCGTAATTAATCCATTTTTCATTGCCAGTGCATATCTTATCACTAAATAACTTGGCGCTTGTAACCTTTATTGGACCCAAATTGGACTCATTCCAAAAGGTTACTTTTTTGTGTTACACCAGGTGTCGTCGGCTATACAATATTTATTACTAATTAATTATTTCTACAGATATAAACAATTTAATTTATTCAGAACAATATCAATATAATTTATAAATCAATCTTTTTTTATTATTATTGGATGCAGTATTGTAACACACAACTTTTTATTAAATTTGACTAGTTTTTACCTTCATCCTAATTTTAATTAATTCGGTTTGCGCTGTTATTCGTTGCCATAGAAACAGTGGCCCGAATTAATAAGTTGTATAAAAACAACAAAAATTAGGATGAAGGTAAAAACTAGTCGAATTTAATAAAAAGTAATATAATTTATGTATTAACTTCTGTTTTTCTTTCATGAATTTTCCACATACTCGTTCACTCGATGTTAAAAACGGCGCACAAAAGTTGTGCGCCGTTTTTAACATCGAGTGGGTGAGTGAGTGGAATTTTACAATTGAAGACTTTTTTTAAACAAAATAAATGAATACATAGTTTTAATTTAATTAAATCAATCGACGTAAACCTGGTGTAACTGAAAAAAGTGACCTTTTGGAACGAGACAAAGTTGTGTTCAATAAAAGTAACAAGCGCCAATGATTTTTCTGTGCCAAACAAGAAGAAAAAGATAAGTGTTTAAATATTGACCGTTGCTCGTTTCCGTAAGTTCATGTGGAACGCATGTTTCCTAGCTACTGAATTTTTTTTCTAATACTTGTAAATTACATACTGATAATTATAAAGACATTTGTTAGTTGAGAACCTATATTTGCTGAGCGACTGCTAAACGAGCGGCCTAAATCGTGTAAGTAAATAAAGAAACGAGCGATTCTGTCGGATATAAAAATTATCCATTATTTGATTTCATACTGTCGGCATAGGGAACCACATTATATTCGTGCCTAAATACGAACGTGAGCGTAGAGAGACCACCAAGGTGTAGGATTCAAAACTCCTGCATTCCATGAGAGTTTGTCGCTAGCTTCGTGGTAGAGCAGAACCTGCGTATAAGGTTGCTTCCAAGGTGGACGCAGGTTTATTTACTTACACGATTTAGGCCGCTCGTTTAGTAGTCGTTCACACCGACGCCGAGCAAATATAGGTCCCCAACTAATAAATGTCTTTATAATTATCATATTCTGTTGGATATCAGAATTATCCGTTATTTGATTTCAAATGACATACTGCAGTTGACTGCTTGCATGAGCCGGCTTACTTCAAAGACACTTCTAAGATTTACCTAGCATTGTGCAAAAGACCAGGCTGAGAACTTTTGCATCACCCAATATAGATACGAGGTGCTACCCGAAATTTCGAGGAATTTGACCACGAAAGAATACCCAACAACTAGTTTCCACCGTCTTCTACGAAGTTCTTCGAAAGAGCCGTCCTACTTCAAAGACACTTCTAAGATTTCCCTAGCATTGTGCAAAAGACCGTGCTGGGGATTTTTGCATCACCCAAAATAGATACGAGGTGCTACCCGAAACTTCGAGGAATTTGACCACGAAAGAATACCCAACACCTAGTTTCCACCGTCTTCTACGAAGTTCTTCGAAAGTACTTCTAAGATTTCCCTAGCATTGTGCAAAAGACCGTGCTGGGGACTTTTGCATCACCCAAAATAGATACCCGAAAGAATACCCAACAACTAGTTTCCACCGTCTTCTTCGAAAGAGGCAGTGGAAATAATGGAATCTGGAATAATGAAATCTGGAAGTGGAAGACAGTGGAAACAATGGAAACTATTGCTCCTAAAGGGTGGCAGCACAAGTCCATACTATATTAGGTTTGCTCACGCTATTCACATTCCTGTGTGTGTGTGTGTGTGTGTGTGTGTGTGTGTGTGTGTGTGTGTGCGCGCGCGCGCGCGTGCTTTGTGGCTGTAAATCATATTAGACCTAAGGAATTGCAGATGTGCGATCCTAAATTGTTGGCAGTGGATAGGACAAAGGACTAAGCATGTGAGCGGATTCTCGCCCAGATTCAAAGGTTATCAGAAAGCGGTGAAGCGTGCCCGAATAAAAAGACTGCAAGTCCCGACATGTGTGGCTTCGATACTATCTTCAACGTACAACACAGAGCGAAGTGCGAAGTAAGATAAATTGGGAGAGATCAGTAAGATAAAAGAAATCCGCCCCCTACCCGCCAAAAAAAACGCCCCAACCCCAACAACCGGGAAACGCTGGTAGAGCGAGCAACCACTTTATCAGGGTGATTTATCGGAATAATACCATTATATTCGTCCATCCCAACGGAAAACAATTTCTCTGGTCAGTGGAGAACTATAGGCCATAACGTCAAATATCTTAATTCTGTTGGTGCGTACATTGCCACTCTGCGGTCTGCTTCGTCACGAAATCGCCGCATGTCTACTAAAATGATGCAGAGTGTAGGCAAAAACGAAGGGCTACGCAAAACGTTTGGACCTTAAGGCGAGAAACAGCCCCCTAATAAAAAAAATAAAAATGAAAAAAGGCAAAAGAATTATATAAAATGAGTTTTTATTTTTTATTTATTCAAATAGTTCCTCGGACGATTGAACTCCTTCTCGTTGTTTGTGGTGTTAACACAACGTTTCGGCCGATCCAGTTACCCAGTGTTCCGGTGTCTCGCCGGAAATATCAGATTTTTTTAAAAAAGCATTTCTATAGTTTTGGGAAGGGTCATTAACATTCAAATAGTTCTTCGGACGATTGGACTCTTTCTTGTTGTTTGTGTTGTTAACACAACGTTTCGGCCGATCCATTCTTCGGCCTTCCTCGGTGTTATGATTAGTGTTTCTGGACACCTGGGCGGAAATGTAGGTGAACCCAGTCACCTCAGGAAATAGGTATATTGTCTAAATATTGTCAGGGAATGGGAACCGGTGATTGACACCGTGTGACACCACGTAGGCCTTAGGGAAACTATAAAAAGCAGACCCAAAGAAGCGAACAGAGCAGACAGAAATCTCGACACTCGAAGAAAAGACAGACATCAGCGTAGTCGAAAGGCACAAGACCGCTGTCCCTGTTGGGGACAGACTGGCGGTTCTCCTTATCATCTCTCTCTCTCTCTCTCTCTCTCTCTATCTCTCTCTCTCTATCTATCTATCTCTCTCTCTCTCTCTCTCTCACTATTCACTCTCCGGCCTACAAAGATGTATGTTGTGTAATAAAAATATGTCCAGATATTTTTACAAGCAAGTCTTCGAGTTTCCTTTATAATGAAGTCCAGACATTCAACCGCTATTCAACATCAGGTGTAATATCCGAATGTGATGGGGTAAACAGGAGTTGTTTTTTTAATTTTAATTATAACATAGTATTCCTCCGTTGAAATTAAAAACTTCTGTTTACCATATCACATTCGGATATTACACCTAGGGAAAACCGAAGAATGGATCGGCCGAAACGTCGTGTTAACAACACAAACAACATGGAGTGCAATCGTCCAAAGAACTATTTGAATTTTAATGACCCTTCTCAAAACTATAGAAATGCGGATTTTTTAAAATCTGCTGATACTTTCGAGAGCTGTATCAAATGTCACGAGACACGGGAAACGCTGGGACCCTTGACGGATTAATAAATTCAAATTCCCCGATGTTTTGGGTAGTAGAATAGCAGATCATTTATTTTAGTCTGAAAAGAACGTATACAAATTGTATAGACAAGCACACATCATAACAATCACCTTTATACAATATCTAGGGTCTTAAACATGTGCGGTGGTGTAATAAACATAATTCTTTTAAAAATCCTTCACATCTGTTGATAACACTACATATTCCGGCAATCTATACTAAAGTCCCACAACTCTATTGCTAAAAAAGAATTTTCTTATATTTAATTTACTTCTACCGTATATGTATGGCCCCCTCAGTCCCTTGTACCACCTTCTAATAAAAAATACATCATTACTAATTCTAAACCATGCATAATCTTAAACATTTCTATTGAGTATCCACGATCCCTCCTATTTTCTAACGATGTTAACCCTAACACTTTTAGCCTATCCTCATAACTCATACTTTTTAATTCCGGTACTAACTTAGTTACTCGTCTCTGGACTTTTTCTAAAAGATTTGTATCTTTCTCCAAGTACGGTGACCAGACCTGTACACAGTACTCGAGGTGTGGACGGGCATACGTCTTATATAGTATAAGGAGCGAGTCCTTGTCTATATATGAAAAGGTATAGTAGTACCTCCTAGATAGATAGATAGATAGATAGATAGATAGATAGATAGATAGATAGATATCCCCCGCTTTTTGAAAGTTCACTTTATTCCACTTTTACGCTTTTTCGAAAATAGCGTTCAGCGTTTGTTTTGCAGCGAGCCGTTATAGAGGCAGCACGCATCCTCTTCCTCTTTTTTCTACACCCAGTCTCCTGTACCTCTCAACTCCCTAACCTCTGACGACTACGCCGAATATACCATTATCACCATTTTGGTGGTCTGTGAACGCTCAAAATATTTCCAATATACATGAATGGTAATTGCTTCTTCCCTTTACGCCATTTCGACTTACGAAAGGTTTTTATGGGGATTATTCGGATAGCGGGAGAGACCTGCATATCAGGACAACCATACTTTAACTTCATTCACCATATTACGAATTTGTTTTGAATCAATATTCGTTTCACTTCCAGAGTAAGAAGACTTAAGACAAATAAATATCTCACGAAATATCTCGTTAGCCGCTGCGGGACAGTCATTATTTTCACTGCTTTAATCATCATCATCATCAGCAGCAGCAGCAACAGCAGCAGACATTTAACGTCCGTCGTTGAACATAGACCTTCACCAGATCTCTCTCTCGCGTGTGTCGCGTCGCCAATATCTCCTGAACCTGTCTAAATCGTCACGCCATCTTATTTAATCCGGCCACAGTTTAGCACATGATCTCTGGAGATCTACGCTGTGAGTCGTGATGTCCAGTGGTTGTTTGATATTCTTGCAACATGGCCTGCACATTACCATTTGAGTTTTCTAATGGATTCTATGATAACTCAGACGTGTTTTTTCTTTAATATACTGTGTCGTCCTGTGATCCTTCCATGTGACGCCAAGCATGATCCTCTCCTGTGAGCATTGCATGGTTCTTAGTTTTACCATCTACGAATTGTCTTGAATCACTATCCGTTTCGCTTCCAGAATAAGTAGATCTAGAAAGGAAGGAATTTCTCGCAAGATATCTCGTCAGTCGTTCCAGGAACAAAGAAATACAAATGCATTTCCCGAGATGTTTATTTTAATACCAGTGTATCTTATCCATATCCATATGTCAGGGATTTTACAAGATTCATTTAGATGCGACTCTAGCTAGAAGACAGCTGAATTACTGACTATCAAAAATAATATAAAGAGATTTAAGGGGTCAAAAGTGAAGGGAACCCACCAACTCCTTTAGGTGTCAAAAGTGAAGGGAGACTTGTTTTCCACATTTAATGGACCAAAGATGTTGGGGAACATTTCCCCCCTTTAACGGGTCAAAAGTGAAGGGAGCCTTTTTTTCTCCCCTAATGTTTTTCACCTTTAAAGAGTCAAAAGTGGAGATAAACCTTTTTTTTTCACCTTTAAGGGGTCAGGAGTGGTGGTAAACATTTTCCCCTTTTAAGTGGTCAGAAGTGAACGGGAACTTTTTACATGTGTGAAAACATTAGTACTTTTCTTGTATTGTATATAACATTCCTATGTGTATAATATATAAATATCTGCCAAACTTTCCATAGCTTCACACACACAATTGTGTTGAGACATTTTTCTAACTGCCATTGTCTATATCCGTTCATGCACATACATTATTTATCTGTCCTTTTGGCCTCAACTGTTAGTGTCTATACATATAAGCTATATCAAACAGCTGGTGCGGTTTTTTTTCTTCTGATAAACCCATATCCAAGTTTGATGAAATTGCCCAATAGAAATAAGGGAATTGCTGAAATCTCACGAGACACGGAGTCTACAAACAAGTGCAAATACATATTGAGTCATATATTTCATGTACAACGAAATTCTGTCGGATAGAAAGTGGACACCAAAACTCAAATCACCGTGCTTAATTGAGTTACTTATGTCTTCTTCGATTTTCATTTCCCATCGATAACACCTTAGAGTATTCCATCTAATTGTCATCTCTATTATTCATTTATTGGGGAGCGAACGGAATAACCTACTAGTTTTATCGGGGTTTCTTTTTAGATTCACTTTTATTATCCTTTTTTCATCTGAAAGCGCTTTGTTTTGGGTTTTTTTATGTTTGTTTGTTTGTTTGTTTTGTTTTTGTTTTTCACAGAACTTGTCTCGG
>VCCN01002219.1:908156-924440 GCA_006491835.1 Architeuthis dux | reverse complement strand
CCCAGCCCTAGGCGGTCTGCCTCCTGGCTGCTTGCGTCCTCTGAGCTTCTAAGTGCGGGACTGTTCTGCTTTATGGATTCCGAACGCCCACGCTTTTGTCATTTTCGGTTTCCACATCCTGTTTTTGGGGACACCTACGCATATGCTTAGGTGACTGGGTCATCTCCGTTTCCGCACAGGTGTTTACCCGGAAATGACTCTTTCGTGGCAGCATATCATAACATTCCTCCTCTCCGTATTTTTCAAAATATACACTTGTGGATATTTTTCCAGCATCTCTCTCTCTCTCTCTCTCTCTCTCTCTCTCTCTCTCTCTCTCTCTCTCTCTCTCTCTTTCTGACTCTCCATAAGAGAAATAAAAAACACACAAAAAAACAACAGTTCTCACCCGTGATCAATTTGATACACAAATAAAATCGGGTTCGGAAAGAAAATTAGTTAAATTCTCACCTAGCGTTGAATTAATTCCCCATATCAAGAACCAGGGTCCTTTCTTTTCACGTTAAGGGTTTTGCCTAATTTCACAAGATATCCTGGCCCCAAAACGAATTTCGTCATCATAGTTTTTTCAGGCTCCTTAGCCAAAAATATCCAAAACAATTACATTTCTTCACGCTAAAAAGGGACATCTTAGTCCTCAGCGAATTTCAATTATTGCCTTTATGAACTGGTACCTGAATAATCAAAGAGAGAAACGCTCTCCTAATACCAGAATAAAACTTATTTGAACCTTTGAATATGTAAACTTGAGCGCCAAGGGCAAACTGCATTGCAAAACCAGATTAATTCTTACGGTGAAAATTCATATAGTAATCTAACTTCACTCATAAAAAGGAAAATTCTCTTCCACTACTACTTTACTCTAGACAAGTGACCCCTCAGGTCAATGTCGGCGCAACATTGTTTAGTATCACTGACATTCAAATTCATAACAATCTCGCATTCCCATGCTCACACACTAAGGGCAAATACATCCTAGAATATACGTTTGTTTCACACACACACACACACCCTCAAAGTACAAATCTACGTTCTAACTATAGTGATAAATCAAATCTTTTTCTTTTCTTTTTTCAATTTTGTTGTTGTTTTTTTTTTAAATTTAAGGACGGAGACTTCTTTTCCCTCTCTCTCTTCTTTCATATCAATTTTCGAAATCTGTTTTCCACCCACTCGTCTTGTGCATCAGCTGTTCTGTATTTATAATCTAGTAAATTAATTATATTTGCTTTTTGCTAAGTCGAAAAAGAAATATCATCTCACGTTCTCATATCTATACATAAAATTCAGAATTCACAGAAGCCTGTTATACATTCATCAGCAAAAAATGTACTTCCAACAATATTTTACAGTACAAAATGACAATTATAACTGTCATAAAAAAACAGTTTGCAAAACACAATATAATTGAATAAAACGAAATTGTACAATTATCCCCAAAAAACAAAAATAGACAATTCCGAAAATTGCAAGGTCTCATTGAAAACATAACAGAGGCATTCCTCTTCAACATAATGATACAATGGAAAATGAACAAAACACATCCGCATGAATTCCTCTCATGCATAATTCTTGGGACTTTAGATCTCCCATTATTTTTACTACATCCGGGGATTTAACACCTTCCCGCCCTTTAACTGAATTTTGGGCGCGGAGAATTCACTCCAGACTTTTTTCACTTATTCAGTCCCACCGATAAGGATTTGATCGCTTCAAACCGATATCCGTCGACGCCCCTACAAACGACTCCTTCCAGGTGCGGAGAAATTTCTCCAGCCGGTAACCGCAGCGAGAACACCATTGAGTCCTGGTGCCATCATTATTTTTATCAAATTATGGCCAGCATTCGATATGCTGAGCCCAAACAAAGGCACCAATCAAAACACATTTTTTTAAAAACACACATTTTCCATCAATTAATACAAAACAATCTGTAGACCTTGCTCTTTTCCTCTTCTCTTAGGGATCTCTTCCGCTGATAATAAAATGGTAAAGATCTCTTCGTTACAAGGCTAAATTGGCTGTCTAAAACAGAAAAGAATGTTCATCATCATCTTTCCATATTTCGTTTTAACCTTTAACCTTTTTGTTTCCAACATTCCTATAATTAGTAAGCTCTCCTTATTAAAGTTCAAAGCACTATGTAGAAAAATGGAAATCGTAATTCGAACTCAGTATTTCCAGAGCCACATTACCTTTTTGACGTGAAGTGTAAAAACATGAGATAGATACGATTTACAGGGTTTAAAAGAGAAAGTAGAAGTCATATTATGTCTGCCTGCTTGATCACTGTTTGACAACTCAAAATTCAACAATATTCTGGATGTGAGCTTTGACCTACAACGAATGTATTGACAATAGATTTTGCAGTAACACGCCTCCTTACTGTGCAAATCCATAGAGCAAATTCGAATAGAAAAAACTTATACAAAAGTATATTAACATGTTAATACATTTTCAACAATCCTAATAATTTTTTTCAAACAATATAACAGCTTTTACCTAGCACAAAACGAGCATGAAATACATCAAAATAGAGCGGACATTTACAACAATCGAAAAGAAAAAAGAAAGAAAAAAAATGTTCATGTTGTTAAAATTGTCTCTTTTCTCTCTTCCTCCATTTTTTATCATCGGCCAGCATTTCTTCCTTTTTTTTTTGTTCCCCTCCAAAAAGACACTTCAAACATACATTGATTGTCCTTAATTGTCTTTTCTTTTTTCGAATTAATCTTTCATTTATACCCTGGAACGTGGATCGTCTGGTGATTCGTTCCTTTTCTACCTCTTCTCTCTGGGACGCTCACATCATGTGTCTTTGGCATATTTACTGGATATCTAGTGGTTGGTTCTGTTGGGTTTTTTTCGGTTCCCCGCTTGTTTCAAAATACGTCTTGTCGGCGTATCAGGTCACCAAAGCACCAAATCGATGTATGTTGTATGCTTTGTATATCCTCTTTTAGGATGTTCTGCCGACATGAGTCGTCTCGTCGTGGATTGCTCATTTGCGGGAGGGAAATCGTGAACTTGGATAGAAAGGAAAGACTCAAAGACTGGTTGTAAAAATACATATTTTTATTTAATAGCATACACTTTTGTCGGCCGGTGGATGAAGGTTTTCGACACCTACGCATATGCTAAGGTGACCGGGTCACCTCCGTTTCCGCACAGGTGCTGACCTGGAAATGACCCTTTCGTGGCAGCATATCATAACACACACATATATATATATATGTCAGCCGTCATAAGTCTACTGCTGGACAAAGGCCTTTCCCATCTCCTTCTATGACGACCTCGATTGTGCTAACCACTGCCACATCTTACCGACAAAGCTTTCTATCTCATCCCTCCATCTTGTCTCTGGTAATTTCCCACTGCGTTTACTGTCCCGCAGGCACTAATTGATTAGTCGTTTGCCTCATCTGTTCTTGCTATGTGACCAGCCCATCTCCATTTTTGCTGCTTAATTATGTGTATAATATCCTCCCTCTGATCCATGTTTATCTTTTTCTAACTCTAGCATTGCTCATCTATTTACGTATGGATAGGCACTTCTGTCTAAGTTCCGAGTATCTGTGCGCTCTGCCTCTGCCTTGCATCCGTGTAGTATCTGTGCGCTCTGCCTAGGATCAAAGTGCCGCTCCCTAGCCCTCTGCCTAGAATCAGTGTAGTATCTCTACGCTCTGCCTAGGATCAAAAATATGAATATGTTGCCGTCCAAAAATGAGTACCCCCCTACGAAAAAAAGTTAAATAGAATCAATAGATTGGTCATACATAATGCTTGATAAAATCCGTTTTGATTGTGTCCATTAGAAATAATAAAATAAAAAATAAAAAGTTTAGAAGAAAAAAAACATTCGGTAAAAGAACTCGTAGAGGTGTACTCATTTATGGGCGATAGTGTACATGGGATTAAGTGTGTTTGACTATGAGCACATATAAATGAGGTCATTTGGCCGCGTCAAGGGATTAGACATATGGCCATTTGGGAATTTGACAGCCAACAGTAAGCCAAAATGGGCAGAACCGGGCGTCAACGTCAGCAGAAATGTGACAGTCTGATTTCTCTTGGGTCCTGCCGGCCGTGGGTCATCTTCTTATTGTGAGTCCTCTATTTCTGACGCTTGGTCAGATGGTTCTTGCCACAAGATGTCATCTTCTGTTCCATCGTTGCTGATTCCACATTTCTTAAAGCTGTGCTGGACCATTATTATCGTTCACTCGGATATTCGTCCACTACGAAGTTCTGTCCTTTCTTTGACCAATCATTTGATCAGAAAATCAAATAATTTTTAAGTCAGATACACAATAAGATAAGATAACACACAACATGATAGAGATGGGCACAGATACGCACGGTATGATATGCAAACAGGGTATAACTCATGCTACAAAGAGCACTAAGAACAACAAACATGTCACAGTCACACATACCAAATACACCATCACCCTGGTATTAGAGACAGATTTATAACATCAAGATCCCTTTCATATTGGAACTCCCTTTCAGATAAAATAGTAGAATCTATTTCTATTAACATGTTTAAAAACAACCTATCAAAAGGAACTAGCTTACCGCACAAGTATAAAAATTCATAAAAAAACTCTCACCTTCAGCGCCAACGTGTTTTTTTCGCTGATGTATGTGGGCCAAGAACAGTACAATAGATTACCCCGATACTAAATAGCATCATTGGGAAGCAGATATTATTCGCAGTGGTGTGCAGAGGACAAAATGAAGACAAGGCGCTTATTTGAAAAGGGGTACGTTATGTAATTAACATCGTTTAGCACTTGACAGGTAAACGTTAATTAACATCCTTTGGCTCTGAACTTCCCGCTCTTCTTTCTGCTCCACCCCATAATCACCGTTTACACGCTCGCCTTCTTGCTTAAAACTGTTTTACATCTTCTTGTTTGTACGCCTTTGAATTAGTTGCTTTTAAATCTTAAAATTTCTTCTCTTCATCTTCTTTGTGGAAAGATGAGAACATATTTTTTACAAAATGGCCATGTTCATGAGAAATCTTTTTGAAGATACAATACATGTTCGTGGTTTTTGCAAGGAATTGAAAACGCGTCATTTTCGTTTTCTTATTTGAGATATTCGAACTCGAGTCGAACAGATGGTTTTTTTTAAACATGATTAAGTTTGTAATTTTGAGAAGAGTCAATAACATACCAACTTTTATTCAGACAAATTAATCTTTGTTTTTTGCTTTGCACCACCAAGAAAGAGACCGAGAGGAGAGACCCCCTTTCCTTATGGATATTACATATTACACCTGAAAAACGCCGTAGAATTAATCGGCCGAGACGTTGTGTCGACATCAAAGACGGAAAGAAGAGATATAAACCATGTTCGTGATTTTTTGCAAGGAACTGAAAAGACGTCATTTCTTTTTCTTATTTGAGACAATTTAGTCCGAACAAAGGTTGGTATGATCAAGATTGATACACTTCCATCAGCGTCCATTTTTCCATTCTTTCTCCAAGCGATATATCGAGGACCCTTCATTTCAGATTAATCTTTAATGAATCGGAAGAGTAAGTGGCGCCAAACCCCTTCTTTGCTGACTTATTTTGAATTAAATACCCACCAGTGCAACAAAAATCAGGTTCACTAATACTTTGCTTCGATGCCATTCCTATAAGGTGGTCGAAAATATCTTTTGACCTGTTAGCCCTCTTTAAAACGAGTTGTCCGCGAAAACAGCGTGGAAAAATATAGAGTTATAGCCAGCAGAATAAAACACGTTAGCGTTGTCGATTAAAGTTATTCTGCAAGCAGATCAAAGTCACTTCACTTGACAACACGTTCTGTTTCGTTTGGAAAATGGCATAGGAACTATTTTCTTACGCGGAACAATGTGTGTTCTATTAACAGTTTCTTTTTCCCCAGTTCAGCACAGCAGTGTGTGTACGTGCTTCTTTAAATAATCATCATAGTCATCGATTAGAACTATATCTTTTTTCTTCTGTTTATCTCAATAACATAAAAAAGAAGGCAAGTTAATAAATTGCGGTGTCTTCTGTAAGGAACATGACTAAAAATAGTCGCTGTTTTTATTTTTGCTTTTATTTTTATTACAAGTCTGGGTCCTGGCTTTTCATTCTATTTAGTTCGTTTAGGAGGTGCAGGGTGACCTAACGGTTATCGTCACGTAAAACAGAATCGGGTTCGATATTCTGCTTATTTTCACATCGCATTAGTTCCCTTGGGAAAGGCACGGATCCACCTCTCCACACCCAGCTGTAAATAAATAACAGGGCAATTAGAGCGTTTTAGCCCTGTATGGCCATCCATCTAAGACAAGGTTACTCTGACAGAAGAAAGCCTACAGCTTGAAGGTCGCCACAGCTGGTCCCAAGCCCGGTTGAGAAATGGAGAGGGTTGTGCGTCGGGTGCTAAACACGTGTAGTATAACGCCGATCGGCGTTTCTTCACGCCGATACGAGAGGGATGATGAGAGAGAGAGAGAGAGAGAGTGTGTGTGATGATGATGATGATGATGATGATGATGATGATGATGATGATGATGATGATGATGATGATGATGATTATTATGATTATGATTATTATGATTATGATTATGATTATTTCCGGGTCTGTTGACGGGAGCTGATCTTTCTGTGGAGGGAAATTAATTTCGAAGAAAAGGCTCTCTCACGTGGGTGGAAAGAAAAGACGACAAAATTCAGGTTCTTCAATTGGAAATCTGGGGTTTTATTTCCGTCGATATAAGAGTCTCCTCTGTGCCGGTTCGCGGGTCACTTCGAGGTACGGAATTCTGTTTGATTTAGTTTTTAAATGAGTTGGTCACATTTCTGAATTACTACTAAGAAAATCAAGGGTTCCTCTTCTTTCTTTCACCCGTCGGGGTGAAAGAGCATCCTACTTCGTCGCTGACCTGTCGCCGCCCGATTCAAATCTAAAACTGCTAACTGCTTCTAACCGGCTCTCTCCCCCCTCACCCCTGACGGGCAGGCAGCCTCTTTCTGCGACCTGTCACTAACGGCTTCAGATCTCAACTCCCTCCTATTTTCAAATCTGGGCCCCTTTTAACGGCTACCAGTAATATGATATGTTCAGTTTGTCACGTACGCAGTTTAACACAAATTCCTAGCACCGGTAATAAGATATGGTCTTTTTTTGTCACGTACACACGAACACACAGTGCATTTCGTTACACACGGAAACTAACAGAATCGCTTGAAAACGAAGAGTCCAACAAAGATAATTGAAAAGAGAAATATTGGGAATAACTCTAAGAGATAGAAAGGGTTCAACATGGATCCAAGAGAAGGCCAATATAAGAGATAACATAGAAGTGATTAAGTGACAAAAATGGTGGTGGGCAGGACACATAGAAAGAAAGATGGGTAATAGATGGCACAACAGGTTGGTTGAATGGAGCCCAACGGTTAGTCAACGCAGTAGAAGATATACAACCTTTTCTATTTGTTTGTGTTTTTTAAATTAATATCATGACCATCGGATCTATTACTATGTTTCTTGTTGGTAAATTTCGTCCTTTCCACCTGTTGATGTTATTACTTTCTCCCTGTGTTATTACCATAGTAACTAATTATCCGTTATGACTTTATTCAGTTATTATTCTGTTCATTTTTTGGGTTCTTATATCTAGTTATCCATATTTATGTATGTTTTTGTATTGTTTTCTGTTTCTGATATTTTTTTACAAATTTTGGTCAGGTTTATTCTTCATTACTGATGTAATTTAATGACATGTTCTTCTTATGCCGACACCTCACTCCGATTTCATATCTCAAATTAAGCAGGGTTTTTCTATCCTTATATGTTATTATTTGCAATCTTTCTTCTAAGCATAGGTTACACCTGGAGTTTAAAGTTTTGCATGCATTGCTCTTTCCATGGCTCCCTGCGCGATTCTAAGTTGGTTTTCAGTTCGTTTTGTTAATTTCCATGTTTCGCATACGTAAGTCATAGCTGGTATTATGCATCCATTGTATACTTTCCGCGTTAAGCACATTGGCAAGGTGCTCTTTCACACACACACACACATACACACACACACACACACAAATATATATAAATGTTTGGTTAAATACGACGGACATATATATTTTATATAAATACTGCCCAAACGATATATCGGATCGAGCGCTTTCGACTGTGCGTTCAATCATTTTCGATATCGTGAAATCTTACTGTTTGCACGGTTTAAATAGTGCCAACATTAATACCATTGGTTAGTTGGCGTGCAAGGCAAGTGATGGGCGAATGCAATATTTGTTAGAATACTTGATGACCAGACCAAATTCACAAAATTAAAGAAAGATCCTACTGACTTACTAAAGAAACATGTAAATTCATGCCCAGCTTGGAACTATCCAGTTGGAAAAAAAATTATTGGAGATTACCAACCCGGTTATTTATATGGCAATGTCAAAACTCACAAAAAAGGTTCGCCCTTGCGACCGATAATTTCCCAAATCCCCACCATCATCTACCACTTATCATGAATTTTGGCACTATTTAAACCGTGCAAGCAATAAGATTTCACGATCTTGAAAATGACTGAACGCACAGTCGAAAGCGCTCGATCCGATATATCGTTTGGACATTATTTATATCAATTACCTGCGAACATACGTTCTCTTGTGCGTAAACAAGAAAAATTAACCCCAAAAATTAAAAGGTTTTCCGTGTCCGTCGTATTTAACAAAACATGCATTAATGAAGGATTATTGCCTAAATACACAATATATATATATATATATAATTCACTCTCTTCCTTTTACTCTAACTATAATTTTCTTCTTTCTATCTTTCTTCTTACCCATCCCCTCTCTCATTATAAGCACTTGGATAAAGACGGATAAGTAGCCAGCATCTGGTTTACGTCAAAACAGAGGGTTTTCTTTTTCTGTGGTGGTGGTGGTGGTGGTGGTGGTGGTGGTGGTGGTGGTGGTGTTGAAATAAAGCCAACTAAAGATCTGGCCACCGACACAAGATGTTCTTAACCGTAAGCTAAAATATCGAGTCCAATAGGAACTGACAGGCTATCACGCAAATTTGATACAGCCTCCTCTTTCACAGACCCATTCAGGATGACAGAAGGCCACGAGGCTTTCCTCCGATTACACCAGACCAAACGACCACTCAATGTACTTTAGTTTACGGATACTTTTATTCGTTGAAAAGAGGTAAGTGCTGTGTATCCCGGAGCGAACCATGATAAAGTGTTCCTGCAGTGTAGAAAATTACATCTGCCATGCTTCCTTGGTTAGATGGAAAGATCTCTTGACCATATTCTTGGGTGGAAATGACCGGTTCGTTGTGTATTTACGACTGAAGAGCTAGAGGTTTGAAAATTTCAAAATGTACTCCTTATTATGTCTAGAAAAAACCTGTTTTCGTTGTTTTTTGAAAATCCCTCCCCTGAATAGGTTTTTAATGGTGGTTCAATTTGCAATGTAAGTTTCTGCTAAAGTGGTCGCTTAGTTTGTGTCCGGCAGAATTCAAGCTTGTCTTTTTGTAAATTCAGACTTCAGTGATCACCCGACAAAAGGTGAGAGGAGTAAATCATCCCGCTTTCCATTTTTTTTAATTGATCACCGCCAACACAGCATGCTGCCAAAAGACGTTGGTCACGTGACGGTTTCTCTTGAGTGACCTGGGATTTTTTCTTTTGGTTTTAGTTTTTCAGTCCATATTATATACTTTCTTTTATCGACTGTCCAACTGGTTGGGTTCCTTTTTTTATCTTTCTCTCTTTGCAATGATATCGGCTTTCCAATTCCTATGTAAAAAGTCAAACTACAATACAACCGTTATATCTGCGACGTATATGCATTTTTTCTAGTATTTAATGAGTATTTAATCTAGTATTTAAAGAAAATATCATCGTAAACAGAAAAGAATCGCATATAATCGTGAAGTTTATTATTACATTTTACTCATTGAGTGTTCAAACCAGTAATTGGTGACTTACGCTGGAGACCAGGTGACACGCAAGTATTCTCAATTCTCCAGTGCTTTCCTCGGTATTCCAATTGTTTTCAGTAATGCTATTCTTTGGATGGTCTCGATTCTTCTTTGGATTTCCAACTCTTCCGACATCTTTGCTAGGCTATTTGGAATCGTCCCAAGTGCTTCAACAATGATGGGCATAACTGTCGCCTTTATGTTCCATATTTGTTTCAGGTCTATGTATTTGTCCGGTTTCTCAATACTTTCAATTTCACTCTGTGGTCTGCTGAAACAGCGAATACACTATGTGACAAATGTTCTCCTCCTTTATACGAAGTCATATTAGATTTTACAGTGTGACAGAATGACCTTCTTTTGTTTATTTGCTGGTTTTCTTTCTTGGTTATGCTGATGGAAACATCCATATTATTATTCTGCTCGCTTGTGTGTAGGATCATTAATCTTTCCTATCTAGAACCAGAGTGTAGAAGCTATCCGATCTCCGGTCATTCTGCGGTAAGGAATTGGAAAAAGCAATGGAAAAGAAGTGGGGAATGGTTGTGAGCGGGGGGGGGAGAAGTTAGACAGCTAGGGAAAGCCGTAAGGGAAAACAGGTGAAAGGGAAATATAAGTAATATTGGATGTATGATACACTTATGCATCAATATCCTCGTAGACCTTAGTTATGATCCGAAGAGATCTCAATACAAAGGTAGAGCGGATATTTGTGGGAATCAATTTTACTGGTTCATTACAGGCGGTACTGCTGGTTACACATATAGATTTTCATAAGTGTTATTTCCAATTGTTTTTATACATCTAGTTTGCTGTTTTCTGAATGGCTAGTTGATTCGTCCAATAGATGTCCATGTCCATAATTGTGGAATTGTCAAATACCTTGAGGATGGCTAATTGTCTAGCCGAACCCGCTAGGTATGATAACACTTTTGGACAACTATTACACTCTATGGATCCAAACATACATTCTCTTGTACGGAAACAAGAAATATTTAATTAAAAGAATAACAAGATGTCCCTTGTATTTAACCAGACATGCATAAATGAAGGATTGCTACCCACGTACACATTATATATATGGAAAGGTGTAAAGATTACAATGCATTACAATTCTTTATGGAGAGATAAATCAAAAGAAAACTTTAAAAAGAGAGTATGCGGGAGAAGATATTTGTGTATTCCCTATTGCTTTTGCGCATATGAAACTAATTCATATTTGTACAACATTTAGATAAAGACATGGACGGGCAATGAAGATTGGAAGGGATCAGGGAGAGAATGGGGAGAAGATACATACAAAGGGTGAGAGAAGAGCAGCGGTATAAGATAATGGATAAGGTGTCAACACCACAGGTCCAACAAATGAATTATAGATGCTCCAATATCTGTCGAAACAACTTCCTATGAGATACGATCGCTTTGATGTACAGTTTTTGTTTTGATCACGATTACAATATGTTATACATCACATGAATGATTGTTAAAAACCATCAACCGAAACTATCAACATAGGTTTCTTCAGTTTTTAAGTCATGCTGGCTGATGGCTGGCTGGCTGGCTGGCTGGCTGGCTGGCTGGCTTGTTGGCTTGTTGGTTTGTTGGCTGGCCATGCATGTATGTATGTATATATGTATGTTTCACGCGTACAGACTGCATCAATGGAGCTGTTTTTTTAAATCTCCCACCCCTAAATAGATTTTTGGAGGAGGAATTTACAATGTAGGTTTATGCTGAATTGGTCCTTTAGTTTTTGCTCGGCAGCATTCACATTCACTTGTTTCTTTTTTAAATTCGGGCGTTTTTAGTTTACACAGCCCAACAAAAGGCGAGAGAAGTAACTTATTCGTTGATCATCCCCTTTCTAATTTTTAATTGATCATCCCCAACGCAGCATGCTGTCAAACGACGTTGGCCACGTAACGGTTTCTATTGAGTGACTAACCAGACCTGTTTTCAAGATAACTGACTTTTTTGACAAAGAAAATGGCTGTATTTCTCATCAGAAATCCCTGGTGCTAGAAAAACGGAAGTTAGTAAGCATGTCGAATTATAAATATTTAAAAACTAATAAATGTACACTGATGTAATGAAATACACTCGGGTCGTGTGTTCGTGTGTCCGTGTGTTCGCTTGCTGAGAAGGAGGGAGTGTAAAGAAGAGTGACGTTTTGGGGGATAGTATTGGGACGTGCCCCAAAACGCCGTTATCAGGCTCCGGACTAGAATTTAGGTCAAACGGTTGACCGGGGACACAGGGAAGTCAGAGGGAACAAAGAGAATGCGTTCGACCAATCAGCTGAGTGTTTTTAAGGGTGCGCCGTGATTTCAAGTACAAAGGCAGGCAGTTGGTCAGTTGGGGACACAGAGCGAAGGGGTCAACAGCTAGGAGCCTGACTCCGGTATGGGCCAACTGTTTGTTTTCCCTCCACAGACTTTTCTCTCCCGTACATATACATCCCTGGAACGAGACGTCTCATACCACGAGAAGAAATGCCGATTATACATGAGAACTGAGAACAAAACATGAGCGTGTGCTCAAATATTCTCTAAGGTATTCTTTGTGCAGTGTAAATTCAAAGAATAAGTTTATAATGCCGACAATTGTTATCAAAGCTCAACATTCAAGAACAAAAAAGCTCATTAGTTCTGAAAAGAAGGGTCTATAACCAATGCGTCCTTCCTATGGAGCTAAGATGTGGACATCTAACCAAAAGACTGGCTCTCAAACTAAGAACCATGCAACGTGCACATAAGAGAATCATGCGTGGCGTCACACGGAGGGGTCACAAGACTGCACAATATATTAGAGAAAAACGGGAGTCAGAGATATCACAGAATCCATAAGAAAACTCAAATGGCAATGGGCAGGTCATGTTGCCAGAATGTCAGACAACCGCTGGACATCACGACTCACAACGTGGATCCTCAGAGATCATATGCGAAACCGTGGCCGACAGAAAATAAGATGCGTGACGATTTAGACAGGTTCAGGAGATATTGGCACCGCGACGCCCGCGAGAGAGAAATCTGATGAAAAATGGTCTGCGATTCAGTCGTCGACTGGATCTTAACGATAGGAATGGTTCTATCGTCTACGATTCAGTCGTATGTTGTAGCCAATCAAAGGGGAGAATACATTTAACGTCACTTCCTTTTCAACTAAATACAAAATAAAATAAAAATGGCGACCTTTTGTATCAGCTGATGGAAACAGACTGCTAAAATAGGAAGCTATATTTTGATTAAAAATGCCTATTTTCACATTATTTACAGGAAAATTTATATGTTTATATATTATGTTTGCCTCATTATTGGATATTGGATATCTATCATATCTTTTCGATAAAAGACAACATTAAATTAGAAAATTGCTAATAGTTTTGTACGTTTTGTGCATTTAGTATATCTAAAATATGATTTGACAAATGGGTACGCGGGGAGAAAAGGTTTTTGTTAGTTTAATAAATAAATAATTGGTTTTACGAGGGAGTAAATAACTCATTATTATGGATTGGAAAGTACCAAAAAGTACTTGCGAAAGTTTATAGTTATAGATATAGTTATACGAGAGTTCTAATAAGTGGAAGTAATCACTTCGTTTCCTTTGGTAACAAAGGGAGATATTTCAGATTACTTTATTACCACAGTGATATTAGTAACCGTCAACTAAAACTGTCACCAAAACTGTCAACATAGTTTTCTTCAGTTTATATGTTGCTCTGTCTGGTCTGTAGGCTTTTAACGGGGAGTTCGATTTGCAATGTAAGTTCATTCTAAATTGATCACTTAGTTTGTGTTCGGCAGCATTCTCGCTTGTTTTGGGTTTTTTTCTTGAAAATTCAGACTTTTTTAATGATCATTGTCCAACAAAAGGCGGGAGAAGTAACTTATTCATTGATCACCCTTTTTTTCCAATTTTTTTTTATTGATCACCCTCAACATGGCATGATGGCAAAATATGTTGGTCTCGTGACGGTTTCTATTGAGTGATTAACCAATGATCAATTAACCATTACTTTCCCCCCAATGACTTGCCTGTCACTTAAAGAAAACATCAGGAATGTTATCTACTTAAAACTGTGACGTCCTTTTGTTTTCTTTTTTTCGAAAGTGACAACTACTAATGAGATCATAGGAGCAATGAGATCAAGTTTTTTAACTCAGAACAATAGTTTCTTTTTTCTTTTAATCGGCAGTAAAGTTCATGTCTCGTGGGTTAGATCAAAAAACAAAAGAGGAAAATTATTCCTGTAGACACCATGGTGTTTGAATATAAAGTCAAACATTGCCTCAGTACATAGTAACTTTCATTATTTTTAAATCTGGCAAAACGAACAAAGTAACTTGTTAAGATTTGATAGAATAAAGTAACGGTTTAACTATAAACTTTGATGTTTCAAGATGAATTTGAAAAAGAAATCATTGAAATCTAGCAATTACCAGATTTTAAATCATGCATGTAGCATGGTCAGAATTTAATCTTTTTTTTAATACAGAAGTACCACGCCTAATGGTGATGTCATGCAAATAAACATTTTAAAAAAACTTTCAATTCTAAATAAGCAACAAGATGATGTTATAGAATATTGTATGTTCTCTTTAAAATAACATAACTTGCCTTAGATAACCTTCAAGTTTATAATACAGGAGAGTGTGTTGTGTCCATACATATAAAAGAAAGACAACTCTTTTCACAAATCAAATCAAAATTGAAATTTGAAAAACGAAGAAAGAAGCTTCACGCTTTCTATTATAATATACAAGCAAATACAAAATATAAACAAAAATATTTAGCAGAAAATGAAAAAACAAGGAATTATGAATCACCCTAAAGTGAGTGAAACAGAAAAAGGCTGTGTGTCTGTCTGTCTGTCCAGTTGCAATATGTGTGTGTGTATGTGCGTGTGTGTGTGTGTCTATACAGTTGTAATTTATGTGTGTGCCTGTACAGTTGTAATACATGTGTGTTTGTCTGTCCAGTTGCAATACATGTATGTGTGTGTGTGTATATGCGTGTGTGTGTGTGTCTATACAGTTGTAATACATGTGTGTGCCTGTACAGTTGTAATAAATGTGTGTTTGTCTGTACAGTTGTAATACATGTGTGGGTGTGCGTGTCTGTACAGTTGTAATACATGTGTGTGTGTGCGTGTCTGTACAGTTGTAATACGTGTGTGTGTGTGTGTGTGTGTATGTGTGTGTGTGTGTGTGTGTGTGTGAATGAAGTGCTACCAAAGAGTTCCAGGAATTCGAACTGCGCGTGCGTGACCGAATGTTACATTATGTGATGTATGGCGGGGAAAAAACTGAAAAACTGAACCTCATCAACCCGACTCTTGGAGAATTCAATTTCTGACAATTTTAAATACCACAGCGAAACAACACTACTAAATGGACGATTTTATGAAAAATAAATCGTTACTTTTAAAGTTTAATGCCACAACCAAAAACTAGATAGAAACAAGACTGGCTTTTAGTCATTTAGCTCCATTACAACTTCTATTCCGAATGAAGATGATTACTGGAACTTTTCTATTGTATATATAAAAATATATATATTTTTTTTTGTATAAATGTATTTATTTATTAGAATGAAATAAGCCCGTGCGTATCTGTATGATACATTTTCGTTAATATCTAAGGCTTGTCAATTTAGCTCAGTCAGTAAGACAGCCTCTTGGCGATCAGTTGTCGTGAATTAAAATCACGATAGGGGAATGTGAATTTTACATATCGGTTTACATCCCTGATTTTGTTGAGGATTGTTCTTGTTGTTCTTGTTACGCTAGGAAAACAAAGTCAACTCCAGACTTTGTACTGGTGTTTGACAAAAAATGCCATGCCTGACCTAGAATACAACCATCCCGTTAGAGGAAATAATTATAATCTTTTTCCGGTTCACTATATTTCCTACGGAGACTAAACCAACCAACGGTCTCACAAACAATCAACGAGGTTATTTCGTTAATCTTGGCCTATCATCCCGGCTTACTCTACTGCCCAGTGGTCACGATTATCAGGACTAGCGATCAGTGGTCTTGCATTACTCACCCAGTGGAAAGTGTCCGAATGATTTGCTCTCCACTCAACCGTGATATTTGGACCCTCTGTTGATATATTGAAGTCATTTATTGCCAAATTGCACCGGTCAAAAGGACGAGAAATTTTTGATGCAGGGAGTGTGAACCAAACTGTATATATGCAGGGAGTGGGGCGCAGACTTGGCATACAGTGTCGCCTGCAAATGAGTACACCTCTTTTTAATAAAAGTTCATTGTTTTCTAAACCAAACATAGCAGGATTTTAT
>VCCN01002219.1:818223-829701 GCA_006491835.1 Architeuthis dux | reverse complement strand
GTAATGTAAACACAACACCCTTCTTATTTTATATTGTTTCTTTATATCTTAGCTCGCCTCCCTCTGATTTAGTAATTTTCATTGTCAGCCTCTTCGATTGGGACTATTATTGCTATACGTATGGCATTCGCTTAAATAAAAGAATGGGTCCCATCTCTATGTCCAAAAAGGTGAAAGGCTAGATGCATCCCGTACAGAGAACATTTACTATTATACATTGATTCCTTCAGACCAGTTTCCTTGTCGTTTTTTTGTTTTGTATGGCACTGGCTTAATGGTAGTCATGCAGTTGAGAGCTTTGTTTAGCACTAATTCCTCGGAGGTACTTAACTCGTGTTTACATCCGTTTTTGGTCTTTCAAACTGTGGAGTTTTCCATATCCGGCATGATTTGACTCTTTCAAATTCCTGATGTTATGGTTTTTGAAAAATCTTTTCTGATTCTATCTTTGTCTATGTTCAGTGTTATCAGGCAAGGCTGGCAAGCCACTACTAAAGTCATCTCGATCCCCACTTGTAGTCGTGTGCTCTACTTAACTAGGCTTGGGGCGCCTTACCGTAGAGCAAGGGTTAGCTAGCGTGTCTTCCAACCTCCGGAGTTCCATATCTGGCGTGAATTGACTCTTTCAAGTTCATGAGGGTACGATTCTTTCCATCTTTTTAAAATTCTAGCTTCGTCCATATCCAGTGTTTTAAAGGCCTCTTTAAGAAGATCAGACTTAGCCTAAATAAGATTAACGGCCACATCTTGATAAAATGAAAATTAAGATTACCCATACACAAGGATTGACGTACGCACTGGGCTTTTCCAATACTTATAGCCTTTATTACAGACGGAAACGACCTATTTTTTATATCAAACTTTGTAAGCTTTAAGAATTGCTCTGAGGAGGTGGTGAGAATTATATACACAGTAGGTATGATACCGCACTTACGAAAAAACTTCGGCACATATCTTAAAGACGTAATTAAAATATTTTAAATTTTGTTCTCAAATCTTTGTTTTTGCTAGAAAGAAAAGTCCCAATTTTAGTCTAAAAAAAGAAATTTTCATTAATTATAACATTGTTTTGCTTTTAAGTCAATGTTTACTTTTATCAGCAAATTTACTTCAAAACAATATGACGTAATAGTTGATCTATTACGTCATATTGCTTTGAAGTAGTCGCCCCAATAATGACGTACGTATATCATCGTCACTTAACGTCATGTTTTTCAGTTCTCTGGAGGGTCCAGATATTTGCACAGCTTTTCACTTTTTCACTGAAACAGTGACATCCACTGACAGATCTTCTTTGTTGACAAAAACTAAAAAGGATATTCTGGCCTTCGGTGGTCTATTTGAAATTGAAAATTCCGTATAATTTTTATTTTAATTTTCTTTTTAACAGCTTCTGGTTTGCGCACATACCATTGGTCTGCATGGTCAGATCCCAGTCATTTGCACAATTCTCAGTCGATCAGTGTACCTACCAGGTCTTTTTGTGCACTTTCTGAGCTAATTTAGGCTGGTATTAATAATATTCACACTTCAAGTGTCCTCTGCACTGCCATGCTTGTATCATTTGGTCGCTAATTTCTTTTGTCTCTTTAAATATCCATGAGTCCCCTCCCCCCCGCCATTTTCGGCTTTTATGTTGTGGTTTTCTGATCCAACATATGTACTTTTGCAAGTTTTGTCACAGTTTCTGGCTGTCATATACTCACTTTGGGGTGTGTATCCCACAAGTCCTTTGATAGTTGAGTCGACACAATTTGATGAGTCCGCTCTCTCTTTCTTAAAGCCTATCAAATGCCATCCCTAGAGTGCAAGGCTTTATACTTGGCCATCAATTCCCTCATTGCTTGCTCCAAAATCTTCCATTCTTCTCTTGTCCAGTTTAGAAATGGTCTCGAATATCTTAGGCTTATTTTTCATGTATTCATTATAATTATGATTGGATATTGGGTGGCCTAACTGTTAACAGCAAAGAGAATAGAATCAGTACACCAAGTGCACCGACTGTGTGTTCACCTCACACTAATGCCCTTGGGGAAGACATGAATCCATCTCTCAATGGGTAAATAGCAGGGCAGACCATGCTCTCTAGCCATGGTAGGCAACCAGTCTAGGAAACGGACAACTCTGATTCGAAACCAGGGTGATTGTCAACAGGGCATCATAAGATCTCTGTACGTTTCAGCCAGGCTTGCGCACTGGAGAATCACTTTGGTGTCATTCCATTGTCTACTGAGACAGAAGAAGGCCCTTATATTATTATTAGAAACCGTCAGCCAAAACTGTCAACATAGGTTTCGTTGGTTTTTAAGTTGGTTTGGCTAGCTGGCTATGTATCTATAAAGCATATAGGTCGTACCAATGGAGCTAGAGGGCTGAAAATTTAAGCATTTATTTCTTAAGAACGTTTTTGTTTTGTTTTTTAAAATCCACCTCCTAAATAGGTTTTATGGGGGTCAATTTGCAATCTAAGTTTATGCTAAATTGATCCCTTAGTTTGTGTCCGGCAGCATTTACGCTTGCATTTTTGTTGAAAATTCAGACTTTTATTCGTGATCACTGTCCAACAAAAGGCGATAGAAGTAATTTATTGATCACCCCGAATACGGCATGCTGCCAAAAGATGTTGATCACGTGACAGTTTTTATTGAGTGACTAACCAGACCTGTTATTATTACAATCAGTGTTGTTGTTGTTGTTATCCCTGACAATCAAAACCTAGGCAATGCTAAATTCCTTTACTGCAAAACTAAAAGGAGCACTTCAAGCTTTGTTCAAATAATTCAACTCCTTTGTGCTGTTACCACAACATTTCAGCCGATTCCTTCGAGTTAAAATGTCTGAACACTGTTTGGAATATGAAGGACTCTTTTTCAAAGATTTTTTAAAAGGAACACATTGAGTAGATTAAAATGCTTTGTTAGTTTTTTTGTTGCTTGTCACTAGCAAAAATGTAAGTTACCATCCTAGATAATATCATTCCTTGAGAAATAAAGACAAGGCAGCAAATAGGAAGCATTAAAGAAAGGACTGTTCTTCAACCAGTTATCTCAGAATTTTCATGATAAAATGCCTACGTAGACACTCACATGTGGATTATTTTAATTATATTTATCCATACAAAGGGTGTCTTAATCTAGAGCAGCTGTATTCAAACTGTGTTCTGCAGAACCCCAAGGTTCCACAAAACAAAGTGACATCTCACAATTTACTTAATAATTCTTCATTACATAAACAATTCTTCCACAGCTTTTATAAGTCTTCAGTTTGTTTCTTTAACATTAACAGCACTTTTTATATAAGAAAAATTAACAACATTTTGCCTTTTTGATTAAAAACAAGCCTGGCTGCTCCAGGGTCTTTCCGTATAAATTTTGGAGGTATGTAAGACTTGTCAGTTTAGCGATCACTAGGTCAGGAGTTCAAATCACGGTAGGAGAATGGGGATTTTATATATTGGTTTACTCCCCTATTTTTGGAGGAGATGGAGATTGTTCTTGTTCTTGTTACATAGGAAAGTAAAGTCAACTCTGACTTTGTCCTGGAGTTTGACAACATCTTGGTTATTTACGTGACACGGATGTGCTTCAGTCAGTAGTCGTTCATATGTCTATTTTTCCTCAGTAAGCTTCATTCTTAATTTTCCATTCAAATGTGTATTTTCTATTTGGGTTTATACACATTCGGATAATTCCATAAACAAGACCAAAATCCAATAGTTAGTAAATATATACATGTAGAAGAGGAAGTTGTTTTCTGAAGTGGCCCCTAGAAAATTTAATTATCGAAAAGGGTTCCCGAGTAGTTAAAGTTTGAAAACCCCTGATCTAGAGAATGAGATACAATCTAGTTTTGAACATCTTGTATAATTAAAAGCCTCTTATGTATGTCTAACAATGTATTACGGGAGAGATATCAGCGAATAAAAGAAATGCTTGTCATTAAAAAGGTGAAATTAAAAATAAAAATGAATATTCAACTTCCTTATTAATATCTTTTCTCCATTTTATAGGCAGTAACTAAATAATACGATAAAATGAAAATTAAATAAAGCTTATACTAGACCAATGCACATTGGTACATTAGATTATTCAGTTGTATGCAAACAGATTAATTTTCAAATTAAAGTGCTTGTGTATGCAAGCGTGTACATCATTACAGAAATGACACTGCAATAGTTAGACTTCATAAAGATACTGACACGATAAAGGTTGGAAAAGGAGTGAGACAAGGGGATATCACCAAAACTATTTACAGTGAGCACTGAAAGCAACTTTTGGAAAACAGACTGATGGAGAATATTTGAACAATTTAAGATACTGTGATGATATTGCATTAATAACAGAAACTGCGGATGATCTACAAAACATGTTTAAGTGATCTAAATAGAGAAAGCCAAAAAATGGGGTTAAAGATGAACAGAACAAAGACAAAAGTAATGTTCACTAATAAAGCCCCGAAAAAGACCATAAGCATAGAGGGTCAAGCCTTAGAAGAAGTTAAGGAATACATTTACCTAGGCCAGGCGATAAAGCTAGAGAAAGACCACGGAAATGAAATAAGACAACGCATAACGATTGACTGGAAAGCATTTGGTATAAATAGAAACATACTGAAAAGCTAATTGCCAATATGCTTAAAACGTATACAATCAATTCATAATCCCAGCTATGACATGTGGGTGCAAAATCGGGAAACTTACAAAACCACTCGAAAACCAAACCAGAATCGCACAGAGGGCATGGAAAGAGCAATGTTAGGAATAACTCTTAGCAATAGAAAAAGATCAACACGGACCCGAGAGGGGACCAGGGTGAAGGATATCGTACAAGTAATTAAGCAACAAAAATGGAAATGGGTAGGGCACATAGCAAGAAGTAATGACAACAGATGGAGCAAAGGGCTGACTGGTGCCTGTGGGACAGTAAACGCAGTAGGAGGAGACCAGACACAAGATAGAGAGATGAGATAGAAAAGTTTGCCAGCAAGACATGGCAGATGCTGGCGCAATCACGTTTGTAATGGAAGGAGATGGGAAAGGCCTTTGTCCTGCAGTGGAAGTAACGAAATTGAACGTTGCTTTTTCTCTTAGTTACTTCCCTTACAACGTGCCAGAAAGGAGATAATTATAAGTGTGTGTGTGTGTATATGTGTAATATATATCTCCACACACAAAATAAAATGTAATACAAAATATTAGAACATTTGTATTTATCTCCCTTAGATTACGTGAAAATTAACAGGCACTTAGTACAGCGCTTTATTTCAGTATATTTTGACTGTTTATTGTATTAGTTTTTTTTTCACCAAGCTTTACATAGCTACAACGGAGAAGCAGTCAGTGGGATTCGAACTCATTTTAACAAAGAATGGTTTGCATGCTCACCATTCCTCGATAGTAGGCACTTATCTCTTCTCTAATCCTAAGGGAGGTAATTACTAAAAACGTTTTGCCAAATTACTTCCCTTGTGGGGCAAAAACGACCTGACAGTCTAATAGTACAAGATGTTGAGAATCATCAAGTCAGAGTTATTTGTATTGGAAATTGTAGGTAAAGAGAAACCAAACTAAGAGGGGGGAAATAGAAATTACGGTAATATAATGGTTACTTAATATAGAATATTTACCTCACAAGACCGTTCTTTAACCACTCATTCTATGACCCAATGGACAAAACTAAGATATACAGTGGATTCTGCTTAATAGGGATATCAGTTATTAGGACCAATTTTGTAAGAACCGATTCAAACGTATGTAATCATTGATAATTTGTTTCGTTTATTTGGACCAAGCAGCTGAGCTACTGAATTAATATTTTTTTTTAAATAAAATCTGATAGAATTACTAGAAATATATTTTTTTAGTTCTCAAAACAACTATCTTTCAAAACGGATTAGTTTCAAGTTAAATGTGAAATTTTTTAAATAAAAAAGTGATGTAAAAAGGGACTTAAGTTTCGGTTTTTATGCAAGTTGTTCCCCATAATTAAAGAAATGGATGTTTTGCATATAAAGAAGAAAGAAGTTGTTTCATTGATCCGACCAGCCGGTTATCGGGTCCAAAATTGTTGGTCCAAATGCGATCCTATTACCCGGAATCCACTATATATATTATCTTTGTATTGCACACAAGCTTTCAAGCAGTGGTTTGTAAGCTCATTTTGCATACCATTCAAGGGAGTTCAACATTCACTAGATGCTCTGCTATCTCAGCCTTCTCAGTTAGAATAGTCTCAGTTTAGTACAGGAATTCACCAATTAACATTGTTTCGTTATAACATAAAAAACGTTGAGAAAAAGATATAAATATACAATAATATTTTTCAAAGATGCCAATTAAGTGATTTTTCTGACTAGAAATAAGTTAGTCACACAATTCCTACACTACAATAAATTAAATAACCCCTATTTATATAACTGTATCTATGGTAAAGTTGTTTCAGTGAAAGTCGTGGTTTTCAGGAACCTCGCCACAACGTTAATTGAGGAGTCCCTGTATATATCTATAAATTCCCTTTCCAATTACACGAGTCTTCAAAATTAAGGTCACTAAAAAGTGTTTTGATTATTTCAGATGATTTATATGAATTAAAAAATGGAAACATTTTTTTTTTTTTTTCAAGAAACACGTTTTTTTTAGTTTTAATTTATAGGCTTCTGCATAATTTTGCACTATACATATAGATACATAGAAAAACTGTTCTGGATATTTTATGTGCTTAAAAACGTGTTTCTGGAAAAAAATGATAGGTGATGGAGAAAAAGGGTTTTCTTTTTTTTTTAATTCAGCAACCAAAATATACATAAAAATCATATCATATACATGAAATAACCAGAACACTTTCTACATTGTATACGTGTGTTATCTAGGGAGGAGGCGACTGCTGAGTGATAAAATTGAACAACTTCCCATTCAACATTCAGGAGGGTTATGAAGTACAACAGACACCTGAAGGATCCTTGGGTACAGTCGCCAAAGAAAACTGGTTTGAAAGGATCAACGTATATGATGTTATGTTATTTTGTTTAACGGCACCTCGACCCTTTGTGGGTCATTTAGTGCCGGATTCAGGAGGGGGGGAGAATCCCAAATCCCTGTCACTGACACAAATGCCACGAGGACCGGGATAAGGAGGGGGGGGTCCCAAAAGCTTCTCAGGACGAATCCTGAGCATGCTAATGGTGATCGCCTCCCGACCAGCTGGCCAAGATATCCTGTGCAACTTCTCCCAGGATGATACCCGAGCATGTCACAAGGACCCCCGAAGGGCCATGGTTCTCTGAACTTCGAGGCCATGGTGGTTTCGAAGCACAGATACTCCACTTTGATCCTAGCCACAGCCAAGATATCCTGCACAACTTCTCCCAGGACGATACCCGAACATGCCACAGGACCCCCAAAGGGCCGCGTTTTTCCGAACTTCAAGGCCAGTTTCTTGATCTTAGCCAAAAGGCTGCGAAGCCACAGCCTCCAGCGTATAATAGTAACAATACCTAGTCTCAGAAATTCCAACAAAAAGATAGCAAATATACTTTAGATTTAAGTTAGAAATTTAACAACCTAGTCATTTTTTATACTCTTGTAATAATGGGGTACAGGGTGTAATGTGTAAGAGACTAACAGTTATTTCCCTTGCATCAAAACAAATTATTAAATAAGTTTGTATAAATCAATCTTTATTATTATTGGATGAAGTATTGTAACATACAACTTTTTACCTTCATAGTAAAATTTAATAAGAAATGGTATGTTACAATACTTCATTCAACAATAATAAAGATTGATTTATGATAAAGACTACTAGGTCTCACATGTAAAACATAAATATGGTGCAAAGAGTCAGTTGTAGAGAGTGAGTATATAAGTGTAAATCAGCTTCTGCTAATTCATGAAGTCTGTGCGGCTGATTTGTAAAAGCAGCTAGGCATAAACTAGTATCCCTCCGGCAATGAGGGTGTGAGTTCGATTCTCACCGAAGGCTTACTCTTTATTTACATTATTTACTGTTATTCTTGCCGTGGAATGGCCCGAATTAATAAGTTGTATAAAAAAAACTAACTAAACTAAAGTTAGGATGAAGGTAAAAACTAGTCAAATTTTTAAAAAGTGGTAAATTTATATAAAATTGTGTATCAAATTATTGTCATTAAATTGTTTTGCATTAAAATAAATTGTTTTTTTTAATAAAATTATTGTGTGTTTCGTAAGGATTTTTTCATGTCCAGACTCCCAAATTAAAAAAAGAAAAACTTGCAAGGGGAATAACTCTTAGTCTTTTACACATATTACACAGGACCCCACTATTACTAGAGTATCCTTTCTTTTTTCTTAACAAAAATATAACAAAGAACGTGAAAATGCATTTCATTACTTCATGTTAAATTAACTTTAAGAATTTTAAAGTAACATCTTTAAAACAAAAATTAGTTATCTTTAACAAATCAAAAACAAAAAATCTGAAAATTAAAAAAAAACAAAAAGAAAATTAAACAAAACAACAATCATGAAGATATCATTCCATTTTGTTTTTTGTTTTTTAATGCGTCTTTCTCTTCCTAATTTCCATGGAGAGAAAAAAGGGGTTAAAAAGTTTCAATGAGGAAAACCCCAGTTGTAAGTCTTTTTGTTTTGTTTTGTTTTTCATTTTTTTTTTTATTCATAGTTACAGGTTTTGTATGGATTGCATGGCAATAAAGATGGGGGAACAGACAGTGAACACAACTTATGCACAAGAGGTTCTGGTTCGAGTTCTTTGTAGGGATTTGTTTGGGTTTGTTTTTCTTTTAATTTCGTTCTTTTGTTTTCTTGGCTTTCTTCTTTTTAACCCCTCGCCATTCCAATTTTCATTTTTACATATCTTATATTTCATTCTTTTTAGTTATAACAACAGATTCAAAAATTAAAAACAAAAAAGGAAAAAAATAAAGATGAAGTTAGAATAGAAAAAAGAAAAAGCATATATATATATATATATATATGTTTGTAGTGTGGATGTAAGGGAATCCGACAGGATGGTAGATTTGATTAGACAATGTGGAAAAGAAAGATTCAGAAAAGCATGTTACATCTCAAACATATTTATTATCATAAAGATAAATCTTTATGCATTTCATCGTTGCGGACAACATCATCTGCTAAGTTCAAATCTCTTCTGATGATGTAGTTCGCAACAACGAAATGCATAAAGATTTATCTTCATGATAATAAATATGTTTGAGACGTAACACGCTTTTCTGAATCTTTCTTTTCCACATTGTCTAATCAAATCTACCATATATATATGAGAGAGAGAGACAGGGGAGAGAGAGGGGGAGAGAGAGAGAGGAAAAGAAAAAAGAAAAACACTGTATATATTTTTCTTCAAAACTCATTTTTTTTTTTCTGCTTTTTCTATATTTTGCTGTATAAAGTGGTAATGCCATGTGTTAAAATGGGTTTGGTCCCACTTGAAGAATCCTTATGACATTTTCTTTTTGTTGTTGCTTTATATTTTCTTTGAAATTTGAAATTTTCATTCAACAGCATGGAATGATTCAAAGTGCTTGATGGTCAGGGAAAAAAACTAAGCCATGCTTATATCCAGTAGTCAGGTCATATGTTACAAGGTTCTGTACACATACTAATGACTGCGGAGTAATCTATGTACAAAGAAAGCTCTTAAGGGAAACTACTACTAGGCCATCACCATCATCAGTTTCACCATTAGGAAGAGTTTACTACCTTATGTAGTTATGAAGACAACAGTTTTCATGACACTTTCGAAGAATACAGAAATAAGGACTTGATTTCTCAAAGACTACAATTTTTTTTTTTTTGGTTCTTTTTTTTTTATTATCATTATTTCGTTTGTGGATTTTATTATTTTATATAACATATACAATTCATCATCCGCATCATTCATTTACATAGTTTTGTGGATGTCAGGATATCAACTGAAAAGTCTGAGGGGGGACAAATACTCCCGCCTCAAATGAATTTTATTTATTTTCTTTTTTTGGGGGGGTGGGGGAGGTCAACAAGTCCACAAATCATTGTTTCATCCATATCCTTTACACAATCCAGATTTTTTTTTTTCTTTCTCACTTTAGAAATAGATTTCAACCAACCAGTCAGATATGAAAGCGATTTTTATCATTTTGACTAAAAACAGCATCTTTGTGTACAAGATGCTATATATTCTTTCTTTCTCTTAACCCACAACTTTTTTTTTTTTTTATATAAAGAAAGATCACTTATTTTTTCTTTCTTTTAAAGGAAAAAAAAAAAAAAAAAAAAAAAAAAAAAAAAAAACACAGAGGCTATTTACTCTGGATTGTTTCAGCAAGGAACAACAGCCTCCCGTTAAAAGACAAAATAATGGTAACAGAAAAGGTAGTGTAGAGAGGAGACTGGTCAGGTTAGAATCGGTGCCATAGATTTGATTTTTAACAATCACATTAACAAAAAAAAGAAATAAAAAAAGAAATAAACAAAAATATGAAAATTAAAGAATTTTTTTTTTTTTAACTTAAGTTTTTCAGACATTGTGTGAAGAATGCCATCCAGATGCTAAGCTCATTTTAATGAACAGCTGGGTGTTTACAATATCATCCATCTATCTATCTTCTCTTGACAAGCTTAAATAATGCTAAACCCTACATAAGCTTTTGAAAAAAAGATAGATGAATGAGGGTGTCCCATAGATTTGTTATTTCCCTTGCACTTCTCGTGAATTCTGCTTCATTTGATCAACAATTATTTTGCATTAAAAATCAAGTTAAATACAAAGTTACTTCCCTTATAACTGAAGAACTGGTACAAGAGACAAATCTACGGGACACCCTGTATATATGTGTGTGTGTGTGTGTGTGTCTATATACACACATACACAAGGTGCTACCCAAAAGGTTATGTGAATTTGACCCTAAAAAGAAGGGAGAAAAAGAATTACTCAACCTAACACCTAGTTTCCACCAGTTTCTTCAAAGTAGTACTTCAAAGGAGAAGATAGAAACTAGGTTTTTAGTGTAAGTAATTAAATAAGTCAGGGGACAATGGAAAAAAGTAGTGGCAACATTCGTTGTTCAAATCCCCTGAACTGTTGAGTAGCACTTCGTGTATGTGTGTGTATATATATATATATATATAAACTTCATACAGCTTCTGTCAGGGATAAACAAATTTCCCACAATGTCAAAAATTGTCAAATAATTCAAAGTAATGATTTTTTTATCTTGCCTCATATTAAAAACAATCTGATAATCTTTAAGTTTTGCATGAGCAGAAAAATAGCTTTGAAAGATTTAACAAAAAGCTCTTTTCTTTTTACTTCTTATCTTTAGTTAACTAGAGAAAACGTTTATGTGAAGAAAACGGGAATGTTTCTAAGTTGTAATACAAAAGATGTAGTCTGCATCACAATAATCAACAATATTTTTATTTTTTTCTTATTATTTGTAAATATTTCTTTCCTACAACCGTGACAAAATACAGGGGGGGGG
>VCCN01002219.1:786565-802900 GCA_006491835.1 Architeuthis dux | reverse complement strand
CACTCTCTTTCCTAAATACACTTATTGCTTACAAAAAGCAAACTTTGAATTTGACTGCAATTACATCATAAACCTGATTTCCTCTTTATTTCACCAACATTCATCAGTGAAAGAAAACATATCTACAATGCTGGTCATAATTGGCACCCTTGGATTTTTTATATAACCTGCACAATATCTTCATAAATAAAATGTAAATCTATCAAATTTGTGTCATCAGAATATTTTAATAGGATGTCCAAAGTAATTTAACAAAAAAATATTGTTGTACACTCTCTGGCAATGATGACTGCCTCCAATCGTTTCTTGTTGTATATGTAAGTTTCTTGCACCTTCTTGAATGTTTGTATGATTCCTGCAGTCTATGGTATGTGTTGAAACCCTGACTCCAGATTTCACCAAATACTTTCAATGGGATATTGATTAGGACTCATTGCTGGCCAGTTTTGAACAGTTCATTTTTCCCTTTCCAACCATTCTTGTGTGCTTTAGGTTTTTATCGTACTAGAGACCCATGTTCTTCGGACAGAATTTAGTTTCCTACACTGGGTAGTACATTTTGCTAAATCCCTTGATTTCATGATTCCTTTGAAACAGTTATGGCTTCCAGTACCAGAGGCAGCAAAGCAACCCCATAACATAATGGATCCGCCATCATGCTTAACCTCAATCCCATTGAAAATATTTGGAGAGAGCGGAAATCTGGAGTCATGGTTTCAACACATTCAAGAGTGCCAATAATCATGACCAGCTCGCTGTATTATATAAAAAATTGTCAGACATCATAATTTCTAAAAATAATAAAGACAAGTGGAGAATGTTTAAAACAAAAGGGATCACTTTAACATCCTTCTCTCTAGACAAGTCATTTGAAGTTTTGAAGTAAAAACCCAAGAAACCCAGACAGGTATTGAAAAACCCAGATCTAGGTTGAAAAACTCAGTGCTGGCAGCCTTGATCAGCACATCTAAGATGTATTTTAATTCAATTTGGGATCTTGAGCTGTCATGAGTTTTAATTCCTATTCCATAATGCAAGAGAAAGATCTGATAATAGTTTGGGTGTATGTTCACAGTTGATAAGTATCAACAGGATGTTTAGTGATGACGCAATAACCAAAACTTGAGTGAGTTGTGGCCTGAAAGGTAGGAAGAATTCACTTGCTTACCAACATCAGATAGAAAGGGATTTCCTTTCACTTATACAAATGTATACAAATGATCTCTAAGACACAAATTCAATCACATCATCTGTCAGATAAGTGTAACGGTCAATAAAAAGAGAGAAAAACCTATTCATGAATTAACAAAAATGTTATTAATTATCAAATGCTTCAATCAAATTCAAGTGTAGGAATAATTACAGTATCAAAGTGTCATCTATTTTAGAATCCAAGTCCTTTTGAAAGGTTACACTTTCTGGCTTACAAGTGACAAACATGACATCTTCCTTCCAAGAGGAAAATGATCTAAAATAAACCAAAGGAGCACCCAGGGGAGAGAAATAAAGGAGAGCCAGGCCAAAAGGGAAGGAAGTGGAATAATGGTGGAGGAAAGAGTTAAAAAAAGAGATGTAAAAATAAACAGAATGGAATGTTTTACAAGTAAAATAAATAGCCAGTCAGGAATGGAATTGGAAAGGTTTTTAAACACTTCCAAATGGCAATAGAAGAACCCATTTTTGTTTTGTAAAGCAAAAGTTGATATGGAAAAAGAAAATGAACTTTAGCAAAGAAAAACCATTGTGTATGTCTTAGAGTAACGCTTCAAAGATTTCGCTATTGAAGTAAGCCAGTGTTAAAGAGATAAACTAAAAAGAATATTATGTTAGTCAGAGATAGCTGAACCTACTTTCTTTTTTTATAGAAACCCAAGGGTTCTACAAGATTTAATCCACAAGGATATCACAGATTTTCCTAGATTAACCACAATAGAAAGATATCTTGATTCCAAATCAGATATCATTCTCCTGGGTTAATTCTGTTAGTGGGGCCAAGCAATGCAACACCTGGAATGGCACTTTAAGCCTGTTGGTCTTTAACTCATAAATTCATAAAATTTATGAAGGGAAATAACTCCTGATTGAAATTATACCCCTTTGACCATTAGGTGAATTTAAAAAAGATGTTCCTATCCAATTCACAGAAGAGTTCCATTATTTTTAATTCTATTCATTGAAGTGTCCCATTGCCAATACCAGCAGTTACAGGCTATAGGCCAAGAATAGAACAATGGGGATTCCCCAGAGACTAAATAGCATTGCTGGAAAGCAGGTATTAGTCACAGCAGTGTGAGGAGGACAACATGAAGACAAGGCATGTATTTCAAAAAGGGGAACATTATGTAATTAACGACAAGGTAAAGTAGCAAAACGTTAATTAATGTCCCATAGCACTGAATGTATTAAGATTGAACCTCAGACGTGTCAGTCTTCTCTTCAATGATTGAAAGGCTGCAAATTTTAGTATAAATGGCAAAACCTTGACTTAAGTTTAAATCATTTCAGACAACCTAAGTTACAGTGAAGGATCCCTGTTGCAAATTATACTTGATAATTACATAAGCATTTACTGTTTGAAAGCTGTGATCAGTAAAGTTTATTTTCATTCAGCAACAGCCTTAAAACTGACATAAAAACTTGATCTTGGATGCCAATGAAAAAAAAACATGTTTGGAGATGATGAAACTATCTGAACAAAGTAAGTACAACTTGTCAAACATATTGAATTTTCAGTTTGCATAACAGAAAACTGATGGTGAAGAATGACATAGCGGTTACCAGCTCTGGCTGAGGCTACTTATGTTCACTAATGCCCTTGGAAAAGGCATGAATCCACTTCTCCATGCTATGGGTAAATAGTAGGGCAATTGGAACATTTTAGCCCTGTAAAGCAGTCCATCTAAGAGGGTTACTCTGACAGAAAAAACTACAGCTTGACAGTCGCCATAGCTGATCCTAAGATCAGTTGAGAAATAAAGTGGGTTGGTCCCGTAAAAACCTATTCATTTACTGTCAAATTTATCTAAATTTCCTACTGCATCTCTACAATGTAAAAAGTTAACCTGAAAAAATAAATTAGCCAATAAGATTGATGATTCTATAACCCATTTTAACTTAGGCAATATCAAGTGATTTATAGACCTCAATAAGCACAATCAGATCAAAAGTGGTTAGTTTCTTAAATATTGGTCTGATACAAAAACAATAACTACATAGGTAAATGTTAAGGTAAGTAAAGTTAGAAAGCAATAGAAAGAATAAGGTAGTTCACTCTTCAAATAGTACCATACTGCAATGGGAAAAATTTTAGTTTAGAAGCAAATAAGCCATAGCAGCAGCAATAATAGTGAGTATTAATTGTCCTTTTAGTAAAATTTAAGTATATCACAGTTAAAATACAATAGCTAAGTAAAAACACTGTCATAATAATGATTAGTGTAAACTATCAATAATAGAATTACTGGGTCACTTCTTAGATGATTTAATCTCCCTAAAAGCATTCGGTACTCTTATAATAGTGGGGTCCAGGGTATAATATGTGTAAAAGAATATGAGTTATTCCCCTTGCAAGATTTGGGGTCTGGATATACACAAAAAAAATCCCTACAAAACACAGAATAATTCTATTAAAAAACTACAAAAGAAGCAATAATTTATCTTAATACAAACCAATTTAATAGCAATAATTTGATACACAATTTTATACAAAGTTATTCAATAATTTATTTTAAAATTTTATTTTAATAGAATAATGAAAGGGGAATAACTCTTAGTCATTTACGCATATTACACCCTGGAACCCACTAATTGGAAGAGTACCAAGCTTTCTATGATTTGAATAGAATTACTAGTCTTATTCAAGTCTGTCAAAAAATAATCACAATCAAATAACTTTTACAGCAGTTATGAAAATAGAAAGTCTGAACTGACAACCCTCAAAGAGTATGTACCTAGAATTTCCTGCATGCAAACCCATCAACAGTTCAAAAAATTGTTTTGAGGGCTGCCATTTTAGACTTCAAAAGACTGAAACCCAAAATTTGGCAATCAAATTTTATTCTAACTAATGTGAATATTCCAGATTGCAGAGTATATAATTCTAAGTAACGCCATGAAAAAAAATAGGGTACAAACAAAATCAACTCTACGCAATAAGGGATCATCTAAATAGTGACCAAAAAACAAAAATGATGGAAGTTTTAAAAACTTTGAGCATTGATTGTAAAAGCACAATTAATTAATTTCTTATATCATCTTGAAAATAATGCGAACACACTCGTTATTGAATTGAAAATAAGAATCATATTTACAATTAAAAAAGGTTTGAGCTTCTCTGCCTAGAATAAAAAATAAACAAATAAAACAAAAGTCAAAAAGCATGCACATTAGGTGTTTGTGGGGGAGCGGACACTCAAAACTTAGTTTAGGATACAGAATTGAACTGAACTTAATTTTAAGCCAGTAAAACGGGTGGGGTTTGAGAATATTAAAAAATCTGGTATAGAAAGGTTTCTCATCATATGTTACAATAATAACCACGGTTTCATTGATTTTTTTTAAAATATCTGGTGTTTTGCCATCCATCTTTGGACTCACACCACTTACATTTTTCCATGAAATAAGTTACAATGTATAATGAGGATCACCAATAAAATTTACCAAATATATACGGTTATCTGTTGCCATTCACAGTGGTCAGGGGGGTGCAAATGCACTAAATCCGCGAATTACAAGTTCCATTCATTTTTATCGACAAATGTCACTTTTTGTCAAAAGTCTGTGGTAGTTGCTATATTATAAATAAATATGTATTTATGATTTTTATGATGCGTTTTTTTGCAGTACGTTGCAAAACTCCTGAAAATATTCCCATTAAATTATTTAAGACTAAACCCGCGATGGAAAACCTGTGAATGGCAAGGGATAACTGTGTATATATTAGGGATCTTCTCGTCTTTAGACAGGCATTGAGCTCTCTTTCGGATACCGTCGCTGAACATATCTTTCTCCGACTATCATATATATATATATATAATCTAGTTATATATATTGTCACATACACACATATATATGAAATCAAATGATGGATAATTTTATATCCGACAGAATATGATAATTATAAAGACATTTATTAGTGGAGAACCTATATTTTCCCCATCGCCAGTGTGAGTGACTGCCAAACGAGCGGCCTATATTGTAAATGTGAATAAAGAAACAAGCTCCGTGCAGGGATGTGGGTTCGATCCCTGCATAGAGCTCGTTTCTTTATTCACATTTACAATTTAGGCCACTTGTTTAGCACTTGCTCACACCGGTGCCAGTCAAATATAGGTTCTCAACTAATAAATGTCTTTATAATTATCATATATTCTTCCATTGCATATATGTATATATATATAATCCGTAGTCATAAAAGATACTCTGCATAAAATTAACTTGCATCCATTTGAAAATTATAAATGTGAAACCAATTGTACGATTAGTTATGGATCAATAAAAAATGATTTATAATATATATATATCTCTTAGTTTCTTAGTTTTATTCACCGATTAAATTGCAAGTTCTTATAACAGGAATAAAATTAAGTGTTTCGCATAAAGTTTAGAGAATACTGCAGTAATCAGATTTTTTTTTAATTCTCATGACTTAGTGTTTTAATTAGTACATTCAAACCAACTCGAAGCATGGCCATTAATATCAAAGCTTGAAGTCTCTAAAACCATAGCCCCATTTTTAGTTCTCAAACAACTAAACAAAACTGTACAAGCTTTGAATATACAGAAAATTTTCAAGTCAGTTCAGCCATGAGAATATTTGCAAATTTATTAAAACTATACATAAAACTAAACTGAAACAGGTCTGGTTAGTCACTCAATAGAAACCGTCATGGAACCGATGTCTTTTGGCAGCATGCTGTGTTGAGGGTGATCAATTAAAAAATTGGAAAAAGGGGGTGATCAATGAATAAGTTACTTCTCTCGCTTTTTGTTGGGCAGTGATCACTAAAAAAGTCTGAATTAAAAAAAAAAAATGTGTGAATGCAACCGGACACAAACTATTACCAATTTAACATAAACTTACAATGCAAATTGAACCCACCTAAAAAACTGTTTGGTTAAATAAAAAAGTTTTTTCTAGACATAATAAATTTTCAGCCCTCTAGCACCATTGGTGCAGCCTGTACATGTGATACATACATACATACATAGCCAGGCAGGCAGACCAACTTGAAAACTGAAAGAAACCTGTTGACAGTTTCTAATAACGTCTCCTTTTGTTCTGCTACCCAATTATTTATCATTATTTTATCATTATTTTATCAAAGTTGGCCACTGAGTAAATTCAAAGGGATGGGCAGGGAGTTTTGAATGTATTCAACAATTAAAACCCCTCCCAACAAGAATTTATTTTGCTCACCACTTGCCTTGTGACATTACATCAACACACCAATGACTAATGCCAAATTTAACATGGATATCATTTAAATTTGTGAAAAGCACTAACACCACATTTTTTCCCCTGATCTTGAAAATGACTGGTTGCACAGCCAAATGTGCTCTGTCATCAAAATCCTTTGGACAATATTTACATACATTGGATCCAAGCATATGTTCTCTTGCACATAAACAAGAGAATAAAAACGGCATTCCTTGTCTGTCATATTCAACTCACAATCCAATCAACATGGTATTTGTCCCTCAAACAGCGGCTCCCCTCCCATTTGATCAGCCACTTATATGGACAAATACTTCCTTCTCCTTCCTAAACACATTTTCTTAGGGTGGGGATCTGAGTAATTTTCCTTATGCAGATTCATGCTTATAATAAGAAAGAGGGGTTGTTTTTTTTTTTTGTCCTATTTTCTTCTATGTCAGACGTAATATAACAGATCTACACAGACCTACAGAGATATTTGAGCATACTTTTAGGATTATTCAGTTGCCACAATTTGAAATTTTGATTTGTGAAATAATTATACCTTGATATTCATTAATGCCATTCAACAAATAATAATAATAATAATCTGGACCTTGCCAGGGAGCTGAAGAAGTTGTGGAACATGAGAGTGACGGTATTGCCAATAGTGATCAGAGCCCTGGGACCGGTCCCCAAGAACATAGCAAAAATGCTAGAGGAATTAGGAATCTGGGGAAGAACTGAGACTGTACAGATGACTGCACTACTGAGGACGGCCACAATACTAAGGAGAGTCCTGGAGTATTGAGAAGACTTGCTGTCATTTGATCTCCAGTGAAAACTACCAGTCGCTGCTGGTGTTGAAACACAAAATAATAAGCAGTTTCTAAGTTTAATAATAAGCAAGTTTTAAGTTTAATAATAAGCAAGTTTTAAGTTTAATAATAAGCCGTTTCTAAGTTCAAGCAATTTTTCGTACACATTATTAAAGTTATGACAATTTGCATACAATGTAAAAAAAGCTGATATGGTAGTCATTTTTATAATGTATCTTTTTTGTCTAATAGTAGACAACACTCCCTGTGTTCGCTTTCTCTCTCTCTCCATTTCTTCCTGCTGCTATAGTCCATAAATCTATACTTTCATATGTACAAAACCTAACATAAAACTACATCTCTTAAGAAATCCTATGAATTCTTGATGCAATCATCAAACTTTAGATGCATGTTTTTTAAATAATTCAAGTAATTACACCTCAATAATAAAAGCATAGCAAATTATCTACATTTAATCGAGAGAAGCTAAAACTTAGAAACGATGACAAAAAATAAAAAGTGAGATGGTTGATCCAGTAGCTCAAGAGTTATCTCCCTTGTAATAGAAAACTGAACTTCTTCACAAGACCCCTTGTATTAGTGACAATAATGGGGATCATTGAGAAGAGTTCAGAAATATTCTGATCTTTATTATGACACTAACAAACAAAGGCTTTATTTCAGAGCTTTGCTACATCAGAAATATTTTAGGAATACTGGTAAATAAAGGTTTAAATATTTGTCTATCCTAATCTACTTTAAAAAGAAAAAAACAACCAATAATCACAAAAAATATTAATTTAGACTTTATTTATATAAAATCAAAATTTAAATACAACTTTTAATAATAAACTATTTCATTTTTAGCAATTGGTAAACTATAACTACTGATTTTTCGTTATGTACTACTAACAACAGACTATCAGCAAGAGAAATAGCTACAATCATTTTTTTATGCAGTACAATTTTATGAATTTCCTGTCATCTTTTTTTTATTATAATTCACCAAATGTCCTTCTGTATGTGACAGCCTACAGCAAAGACCACACAACATAAACCCTTGGAATCTTCTGTGTGTACTACTGGATCCCTGGGGCAGGTTTTTAGCAAGTTAGTTTTTGAAAATCACCCACAAAAATATGTTTTCAGGAGAGGTTTTCGATTTATATTGTAGATTCATCCTGAAATGGGCATGTTTTTTGTGCCCACATTTTGTTATGGGGACACACCTCAATTCCACTGTTTTCTTCTCAAAGACAAACAAGTCAATAGGAAGCTTATAAACTTTAAGAAAGTAGCAATCGTTCATTTAATTAATGATTCAGTAAGGAAAGAATGATTAAAAGAATTATGTTCCCTACCACAATCCCAGTTTTACAAATTGTTTGATTTTGTGTCCTGTCTTCATGGGAAGAATCTGAATGTCCCAAACTGATGAACTATTTTATCTGCCGGCATATAAGACGCACATTTAAACTTAAGATAAAAACAAACAATGCCAATATTACATAGCATCCAATATGCTGGTATTATGACTAGAGGGACGTCTACCAAAACCGGAAGTGGACAACTAAGGGGATTGGATGAGTTGCAGTGAACGCCAGTTCCCCAAATACCTTGGTAAAGCCTGCATCTTATAGGCCGGCAAATATGGTCACTGCCAACAAGAAACGTATGGAAGCATCTTAATGCCTAAACAAATCAAGAACTGTGTTTCCTGTGTTTTATTAATGATGATTAGAATATTTTTAGGGCTGAGTGAACAGTACAGATATATATTCCTTTACCGTTTGCTGACAATGCTATTTTTCTGCTTTAAAAAAATGAAGATATAATGAATTAGAATAAAAGAATACATGAGGATGAAAAGGAGAGGTGAACAACTTACAGTGTGCAAGAACACCTGGGACGGTGGGCGCTTATTCGGCTGCTTCACCCGATTAGCCGTTAAATGGACAAGTTTCTCAGATGGAGGCATATCCAAATTATCAAAATTGGGGAAACCTGAAAACATTTTAAATCAAGTTCAAATATTCTTATTACATTCATTACAAGCTTTAACCAATATTTATAATTTAAGACAATAAGAGCAGATATATTAAATAATTATAATTACTGTATATTCTTGAATCCAAAGATTTTTACTAAAAGAAATGGCCCAAAATCAGCAGTTCGACTTATGGTAATGGTAATTACCTTTGCCTATATAAATACAGCGTCGATAGACAATGCATATTAGTGAGCGATAATGCCCGTTGTTTTAACTCATTAGAATGCTTTTGTATGAAATGCTATGTAAGTAGTAAACAGTGTGTATTGTGTAATATACATTTTAAATCATTTTTTCAAGTAGATTCGTCATGACTGATGAGAATTTCACTTTTACGACCTGAAAACAATGATCGATATGTTGAAGATGAAAGAAATTCACAGCTGACCAAGTGCCATAAACGGTGTATTCCTAAGGAGGGGATATCTCTCATGATGACGTTATAGCAGAATAACAGACCCAGCTTATATTAGAGTCGGTCCTTTTTCTCAAATTTTATGCTCAATTCTGAATTCAACTTATATTCAAGAATATACAGTATTTATAATTAAACACTTTAAAAATGACAGTAATCACATTTAACTAATTCAAGTACAAAAGCAATGCTTATAATCACAACTAAGCTGCTTTATAGAAAGGCAACTAATTTATCTAAAAATATTAAAATACCATTTCAAGAGTTGTTTGCATTACTGAATTCATTCTTTTTGTTGCTTTTATTGTTACCACAGTGTGTGTGGTGGTGGTGGGGTTAAATGCAAACCAGAAAATGGTGGCAAACAGAAACAAAATGGTGGAAACTTGAAAGAAGTGGAATACATCAGCTGAAAGGACACATTTATAAGTTAGGCTACTGTGGATTTCACAGCAGGATGTGGATTTTATTTTTTGCTTAACAGGGAAAGAATTGAATAGCACCCCTGCATATAAAAACAATCATCTGTGTTACACAAGTTGTTGAGAATGTGTGGCACACATTGCCGGGAATGATCTGAGCTGATCCATATGAGGTCTGTTCGAAAACTATCCAGCCATTTAATAGCAACGAAAAAATAGCCTACCAAGCACAATGGCACCTTAGTCCACTTCAAAGTACTCCCCCTGTACACCCACTGTCTGAAATATCCCCCTTTCAATGGCAAAAAGCCAGAAGTTGCAGTGAGTCAAAACTGGACTGCAGGGGTTCGACAGGCCAGGGTAATGCAACATTTTGCAAAAAAAAAACCTGCATGAGATGTAAAGAATGACTCACTCGGTCATTCTGAATGTGATGGTCGTACAGTATACAAGCTCACTCAATGGCATCTCATTGCCGACTGAGTAATCCCACTGGAGAGTGTTCACGCATGCACAGTAAGGTACCCTCTGATTGGTTGACAAGTCACATCAAGACCATGCAAGCAGTTCTTGAGGTATTTAAAATGGCTGGATACTTTCCCGATAGACCTCATATATTTGCCAAAATCTCTGCCCCATACACCTTGTTGGCCACCATTTTCTAGTTTGTTTTATCTAAACAAAAGAAACTTCTTCTCTTCCGATATGGATTGTATACCTGAAGAGGGTCGTAGAATAGATCAGTCTAAATGTTGTAGTAACAGTAAAAAGAATTAGTTAAAAAAACTCTTGGAATGATAATGACTCTTCTCAAGGTTATTAGAAGGTATTTTTATAGAAGGAATATTAAAATACCTTTATCATCTTTGTCCTTCTCTCTGTGACTTTCTTTATCCCGGGATTTGTTCTCAGATAGGTTTGAAGTTGAACCTTTCGGGGATGAACAGGATCTGCTCAACTCCTTGTTATCAATGGTGGACTGTTTGGTGAAATCAGGTTTTGAAGGAATTGGCTTCTTTCCAATTGGAGGCGGTGGATAAGGCTTTTTGCTTGGTAAGGCGGGTAATGCAGACTTGTCACCTGAGTCTGGAAGAAAGAAAATACTTGGTTAATGAGGGAAACTACTGCTTAAAAAAATAGCATTTATAGTCTTACCTGTTAAAAAAACCCTATCATTGATGGCAAGAGGTACACAGCACAGAAAAACTTCTTTTTAAAAAAATATTAATTTGATTTCAAATACACACAGTCTGTAATATTTGAAATTGTTTTGAAAAATTCAAAGATTCAATAACTTTAATGTAGATATATTTGAAGAATACAAATTATTATACATGTGCTAAAAAACGGTTTTTAAATTAGAAACTAGAAAGTAGAGGCTCAAAACTGAGAAAGAGAATGTGCATCCTCGATTCTTTAATCATATTTGTAGGATGCAAACTTTGGAGACCATTTTTGTATATCTTACAAATGAAGTTTTGATGAATGCATCACAATAAGTGGTTGAAAAAAGAAATTATAAAATGGATTGCAGATACTGTCATCAAGTGGGTCCCGCAACAGACTCAGATGCTCCCATGTCGCGCAACACATGAGTCAATGATTTTGCTCCATGGAACGATCCATGGAGACTCATTTATTGTTTGTAGCAATTGTGGATTTTTATGGGGGCCGGGATGCAAGCCCGATGCTTATAATGGACTGCCTTGCAGGGCCAAAGGGCTCCAACTGCCCTGCTATTTACCCATATGGGGGGGGGGGTGAATTCATGCCTTTCCCAAGGTGCAAAGTGAATTCATGCCTTTCCCAAGGTGCAAAGTGAACTCAAACTGTCCCAGCCAAAGTTTGAACTTGGTCTGTCAATTCCATTCTCCATGCTGTTAACCTTTAGGCCACCTGCACCTTCCAACAACAGAGATCAAAGTAAAATTACAGAGTATAATCTTAGGATTTTCAAACAAATAAATGTAACGCCCCAACAATTTTTTTTTTGTTTTAAATATAATAAAAAGTTCAAATCCGATTTAGCAAATAATTTTATAACAAACAAGAGAGCTTGGGTTGATTCCTTTTGAAAAAACCCAATTAAATAGGGCAGAGTTTTCCAAACTGTGTGTCGCCGATAATCTGTTGGTGTGTCGCGAAATTAAGTATAATTTTGTATATCTTTCAAAAGATACTTGTTTTCCTGGGTCAATTGGAACTGCTGGGATGACATTGTATATTTAGCTTGGCTAACAAAACTTAAGTAATATGTCGCCAATGCAAAAAGTTTAAAAACCCAATTAAATAGAGGAATGCATTATTCGTTCTCATTTTCAATTTGAACTCATCAAGGTCAGTTAGTTATGAGATAGCATCATCTGTATACATGTCAGAATATATCTCACTTTGTCTACATTCCTTGCTGTTTGGTATATAAAGACTGAATAAAACACAGGTAACATCTAATCCTGCCATATTTAAAAGGAGAGATAGAAAGGTTTCAAATCTTTATCATCAAATACTTTCTCATACAATTCTTTAGAATTTATTATATAAATTATTCTGAAATAAAATGATGGATAATTTTATATCTGACAGAATATGATAATTATAATGACATTTATTAGTTGAGAACCTATATTTGCCTGGCACCAGTGTGAGCGACTGCTAAACGAGCAGCCTAAATCGTAAAAGTGAATCCCCTCACAGAGTTTGTTTCTTTATTCACATTTACGTTGGTGTGTCGCAAAATTTCTCAACTAATAAATGTCATTATAATTATCATAAATTATTCTATAAATATTTTAGGAGCACTTTTAGCAAAAACAAGATTTATTTCATAATTCAATCACATTATTTGGTTCCTTATTGGCATCTACAGAAGTTAAATAAAATTGCATGATAAAAATTTTTTTTTTAAATATAAAAACACAATGAAAAATACAATTAACAACCAGTAATTCAAATACAGGTTTCCCCTGCTATCTGAAAGAGCGTTCCTATAAAAAAAACTTTTGTAAGCTGAAATGGTGTAAAGCGAAGAAGCAACTACCATTAATTTATATGGGAAAAATCTTTGAGGGTTCTCAGACCCCAAAAATGGTGCCGGAGACTGGGGTGTAGGAGAGAGAGAGGAAGATGGTGTGTGCTTGCGCTATAACAGCTTACTGCAAAAAAATGCTGAATGCTATTTTTGCTTTTTTTTTCATAAAAGCAAAAAAGTGGCATAAAGCAAATTTTCAAAAAACGGGGGAAGACCTGTATAACAAAGTAATATTAAACAAAACAACTGAAACAATTCAAAAGGGGTGACAAAATGTAACAAAACCATGTAAATCTTCAGCTGTTTCACAGAGACCAGACTCAGATAACATATAATGGGTCACATTGCACTGTAGATGGTAACAGCTTCCCACAGTACAAACAAATAGAGAGAATTTCATTTCAATTGTAAAATACGACTGTAAAAAGAATTGATAAAAAGGTGTAACACTGGACTGGATGACACAGGGAAAAGAGATATAAAACCTGAATCACAATAGAAGACAAATCTCTTGAAAAGACAAAAAAATTATAATTCATGTCCGGCCTTTGAGATTTATGAGCTTTGATGAAAATGTTAGTTTATTGGCCAATGGAAAATAGATTTACTGAGGATTGTTAAATTTTAGAGATAATATCGGGGCAGGCGTGTTTAGCACTCTGCCCTTAATATGATTGAGTTTTTACACAAACTGACGACTTCAATCTTGTAATAACTTTTGTAAAACTCAACCAATTTTAATAAAATCTATGTAATCTTGTAGATACTTTTATTGTGAGTACCTTTTTTTAATTACACCGAGTCACGAATAAAGAGAATGTCAGTGAACAAAAGTATCTGCAATTAATTCTACACTACTTCAAACTGAAGAGAATTCTGTATATTTATTTGTATAGTAATAAACAGTGGTATTCAAATTTATTTTTGATACTTAAGTAGTAAAGATGTTGCTGGTATGTATGTTTCAAATACTTTCCGTTGAATGAAGATTAATGATATTTATTCGGGTTTTTCTTTCAAATTTTGATAAAATATTTGTGTTGCAGATACAAAAAGAACAAAGGATTATTGACAATATTTCATCTCTTTTCAACAAAATGTCTTTCTTATAACTTTTCACCATAAATTATTCCAAAAATATGCACATGAATTTTAATCCAAGAAAGGATGGTAATTTTTTTTAGAAAAGTCATTTTGAAAGTCATTTTCAATATGAGGAGATAAAAGCTAGATCCCCAGCAATCTCAAAATGTTCATAATTAAAAAATTGGATTTCATGTACAACATTTAATACTTGTTTCATAAGACCTCAAAAAGAATTATAATGCTGCCAAAATTTTCAAAAAGAGATTTTGGAGAAATATGAGACAAATAAAATGGAAAAATGCATGAGGATTATTTTATAAAATTCAACAGAACAACAAGTGGATTTGACAAGGTAGAAATTAAATGAATTAGGAGCAACACATATTTGCTTCAGGGATTCCAAACATGCACCCATACACTGATTATATGCCACACCCAACAGTCTATATACCTATGTAAAATATTTTGATAAAAAAATTCAGATTTGCCACTATTCAAGAGAATTAATAGTTTAATCTTTGAATATGGAGAGATTGAGGTCTTATGGTCAGATATCAAACAGTTTATGTCACTGTTTTACAAGCAGCAGTTGTGGCATAACAAAATATCATTTCTGATTTATTGAAATCCGTTCAAATCCAGGTAGTACAAGGATGATAAATTATTAATGGACAAAAAATTGAATAGCAATAATTCAATGAAGAACGTGAGAATATCGCTACAAAAAGAAATTATTTTCAAGTCCAGTATGAAGTAAACGACTAAATTATTATAAACAGACTTAGAACTCCATTTTTTTTAGTCTAACAATACATGATTGATTTAGTTTTAAAATGATTTATTATTTTATGATAGAACAACCTGACAACTTATATTAAACAGAGCATTTATTTTCTCTACAGTAAATTTACTTTCTTGCCATTTCGGTTTAGATAAATTTTGTGATTATAAAAAGTGTTAGGCACATAACAGGACTAAATGCAGGTACATCAATAAGTCTGAAACCTAATGATGAAAAAAAAGCATTTATTTTACACAAAGATATTTATTTTTTAATTTTCTTTTGTCACTTAGGAAGTAAAATGATTTCAGACAAAAGTAATACAGGTACTAACTCTAATGGTTCAATCTTGAAAGCAAAATTCTCGATATCCAACTAGTACATAGTACTTATTCAACACATTCAGCACCAAAAGACGTTAATTAGCGTTTTCACTACTCTACCTGTTAACTACATTAAAACCCTTTTTTTTAAATTCGCACCTTGTCTTCATTTTGTCCTCCGTACACTGCTGCATTTTATTACAAGATTGCTTTTTTTTTACTGCCGTTTATGAAATTATACACAAGATATACTTTTCCCATATACTCAAGGAAAATATGACATCCATAATGTTTAATAACTTATAGCTGTTCAGATACTTAACCTGTACATGTAGCACACTTGTGTAAATACCACCTTAAAAAATATCAAATCAAAATAAAGTTGGTCTTTAAAGAAACAAGTTTAGTAGGTTTGTTATTGTATTAAATACAGGTTCCAGTTTGTGGTTTGTCTGTTTTGCTATGTTAGATGCCAAAACAAATGAAGCAAGCAAACGAGGCATTTATTTACCAGCTCCTCAAGAGAAAGAATAAGAAACAAGTTCATCATGTTACAAGCAAGGCTATGCAAGAATCAGCAGCATTGGTCAGCCATGGATTCATATTTTATACCACTGACCACCAGATATTTTGATACGAGGTCATTAAATAGGATCCTTGGATGATTGAAAGAAATCAAAAGCTTGTTATGGGTCGGGAAAAGTGGGTATGAGAATCATTCTTTAGATGATATATCATGAAAAGTCATTTCTTTTTTGTCTTTTTTTCTAAAAAGGAAGCTTAATGTTAATAATAGATTGTTTTCACTATCAAATAATCAGAGAGACAAAATTAATAGTAAAGATTTATCATTTTCTTCTTTTATGAGGTTGAATTTTTTATTCATAAAAACTATGTCAGTTTTGGGGATTAACCAAAACCCAGAATAACCCAAAATAATTCTGTAAAAAACAATAAGAAATACAAAAGAAAAAATATTATTGTTATTATTATTATT
>VCCN01002219.1:773417-785048 GCA_006491835.1 Architeuthis dux | reverse complement strand
TTTTTAAGTACAGTGCAATTGCAGAATTATTTAAATACTTTTTGACGGCATTGGTAAACTAGTATTATAATATTGCTGATTAGTTCTAAAGTTCATTTCACACCAATTTTTATCATGGTTTATAAGTAAAGAGATGTATATGAGTATGTGTGTGCATTTATGTTTGTAAGAAGACGATTTTGTTGAATTCCACTTGACAAAAATGGAACTTCCGATCTGAAATATTAAATCATAGAAATACAAGGTACAAATCCAAAATAAATCTGTTATATCAGGATTAAAGTCTGCAAGGGACTTTTCAAAGTGTGGGGATGATTTTCAAATATTGACATACATTTCCCAAATAAATAATTTGAAAAAGATAAAAATGAAAGAGATGAAGTGTGTGTGAGTGAGAGAGTGAGAGAGAGATGACCAAAGATAGTTCATATAAGATTTTAATCATAAAATACTAATAAACAAAACAGGGAAAATAACTTACATTGATTATAAAGACAAAACGACCATTATCAGAATTGTTACATATGAATTTTTCTTTCAAACGTTTTACCGATACCTTTTCCGTTCAATAAAAAGTTAAAATTGAATACATTTTTCGGGTGGGAAAACTTAGGAAATGAGTGGACCATACAAACATTTTGGTCAGAATCATCTTGGTAAGCAAAGAGATGAAGATTGATTACAACCCATGTAATTTGGACATCCATGTTAAGTAAGTATTTTGAGTTATTCTCCTTAGGCAGAGGAGTGCTTATCCACTTCCGGTAAGGGAGCGCTGTTTTACGTTCTGGTGAACGAGCAGCCATTTTGTTATTGTTATTAGGAGATTGGGGGGGAGACACGTGTGTATCGTTGACTGTGGTCATTGTATGAATAAAGGATCTGTGAGTACGTCTTCTGATTGCATTTTTTAATCTGTTAATATCTGTCATTATAGCAACCTTACAATCCACTTAAATACATTCATTTTTTAATACTATATGAGTGGCAGCGCATGATGTGCCTAATGCACCATTTTTAAAAAGTTGATATTTTTGTTATTCTTAGAGCTACATTTTGAAGCTTGAACACTATGAATCAATGCAGAGTGTTCAAGCTTCAAAATAAAAAAAATGATCATTGTACCTATAAAAATACCAAAAATGTCAACTTTTTAAAAATGGTCCGTTGAGCACTTATGCACACCGACTCATTATCTTACAATCTCAGGCCTGCATCTTTGCTTCTCTCTCCCTCCCTCCCTCTCCATCCCCGATTTATTCCAGGAAAACTTGTATTATGATGAGCAGAAGCCAAGATGCACTCAAAGAGGACAATTCAAATTTTCCAGTTCATTTTTAATCAGACTCAATAAACAGAGGTCATATATCAAAAGCAACACCATGGAATCTCTGCATTATTATTATTTCAAAACTAATAAATACTAATTACTGCTACAGATCAAAATATCACTCCCTCTTCTTAGTAATCATAATGCCAGCTCCCAGACTTGCAGGATCCATAATTTTAACATAGTACACTGAGCAAACCATGAAACTAATTATTGGCATATATCACAATATCAATATTCTATTGATTTTTAATATGAAAGACAATAATATTTATTAAAAAAACTTTCATGGTTGAAGTTAAAATTAGAAAAAAAAAAGATTTTCTTATCCAAATTAAAATGAAGATTAATATCCAAATGTATCTATATTGCAAAATGATTGTTCTTAAATCTGTATATAATATTCTTGGATTTTTCCTATGATAGAAAATTATCAGATGAATATGAAATCAGAATTCAAGATAACAATAAAATTTGCCCTTTTTTTTCTGTTGCTGTCAGGTTTTAGCAACATTTGTTTTTGTTAACAGTATCATCATTTTCATCGACAAGGAGAAGTATCCAAAACAGTAACTAACATGTTTTAATGTCACCAGTTATCACAAAAATGGAAAATTTGCAACTTGTTTCTCTTTTATTTTACATTCACTTTCAAGATAAAAAAGAAAGTTTGTATTAATTATGACACAAGCCATCTTGCAGACTAAAACTTGCCTCAGAATTTAAACGGAAGCATATAAACCTGTTTATCTGAGAATTTGATCTATTGCATTTACTTCACACTAATGCACTTGGGAAAGACATGAATCCACCCCACACCCTCTCACACACACACCTATGGGTAAATGTGGGGGCTATTTAGCCTTAAAAGCAGTCCATCTAAGGTTACTCTGACATAATAAAATCCAATAGTTTGGGTTAGCAACTCCACCCCTTAAAGCCTACTTGTTACAGAAACTGTAAAGCGGCCCTATGCCCCACAAGAAATAAACAAACAAAAACAAATGGTGCATCTAAACCAATATTTTTTTTATTTAATTATTAATTTTTGACTAGCATTTCTTTCATCTTAATTTCAGTTGCTTTTTATCGCAACACTCAGCCATAGAATGGCAGTCTGAGAGTTGCAATAAAAAAGGAACAGAAATAAGATTGAAGATATCCTCATGCATATTTAGAAGGTAAGTCACAGAACAAAGAAAATATAATTTTGCAAAATCATTAAAACTTATCCCAAATTGTTTACTTTATGGTAAGTTTCATGAAAATCTAAAAAAACAATTTATATTCTATAGCCCACAAACGCACAAACAGAATCAGTCACAATTGTAAAAACTGTCTAAAATACAACAAAAAATGTTTTTATAATCTACATTAATAACTCATAACGTCTGATTATCTGAATTGATTTCTCTTATATCAAAGACCAAAAATATTGACAAAATAATATAAATAGCTATTTCGATACTGAAAACAAATTGCAAAGTAAGTTTATTGCCAATAGGAATTACTTCCCCACTTCCTTTTTTATACAGTAACATAATATCAGGAATACCCGGCATTGCTCAGGGTGAAAAAACCAAGTTAACCCATATACCAATTTATCTCCAAAAATCTAATTGTTTGTCTGCAATACAGATAGATCATACAGGCCACAAACTAATTATTCCTCTGGTGACCTCAAAAGTCGAATTTGATATTATCCACCATACCATTTGCAAGGTCAAAAATATTTTTGTACTTCATAGCAAACTCAATATCTCACTCCATTTTAATAGAAATCGCTTCAGTTGGCTATAAATGACCTGTGGTGACCTCGAATAACTTCCGAGGTCAACCTCACATAGCCTACGTCAAAACTGATTGTCTTGTGAGTCTTCATACCAAATATTAGGTCAATAGGCCTTGTAGTTTTAGTGTGATATTAGCACGAACACAAAAACAGATGGCTCTAAGATTAGTATAGATAAAACACCTAAAGGGAAATAAAAAAAGGTATTAAATATTTTTAATAATCTTATTTTTTCAATACCAAGTTCAAAATGAACAAGCAACCAAACATCCAGTATCATTAGACCTTAACCACAATTCTCCAAGACATGAAAAGAGTGACAAGATAGTAGCCAAATCTAGTGTTCAACAATTCCCTATAGTCGCCTACTCTCCAATTATGAACATTCTTGTGCCAGTAGACACACTACTGACACATCCTTCTTATTTGTATAATTAAATTACTGTAGTTACTCGAGTACAATGCAATCTCAAATATTTTGTAGCTAAAAATCAGTAATATATTTATATGTGTTATAAATTTTTTTTACACTCTAGTAAAATTCTACCCTGCAATTTTGACCCTGATTTTACATTGAATTTCTCGCATTATACACGAGTAAATATGGTAATGAAGAACTTTAACCAAAAAAAAAAAGAAAGTGCCTGCCTATAGGCAGCAACAGCAGCAGGTGAGGGCCCAAATGGTATTGATGAGACTTTGTTAGGGTAATTAAGCAGGTACCTCTTTCCATTTCCCACACATGCTCACACACATGACCCTGCTGTGTAGGGGGATGTCACAATTCCTTAGGTAACAATATGCAGTGCTAATCAGTGGCAGCCTCTGCTGATTCTTCTGCTCTCAAATGATGAGTCACCCAGACAAGAAAGAATATGAGAAGGAGATAAAAGATAATAAAAGATAATAACAAAAAAGAAAAGAAGAGTGTTCAAAGGAGACACCACAACATTATAATAATCAGATTTGTGAAGTATAATATGTATGGATTATATATTTACAAGTGTGTGTGAGTGGGCGTGCATGTGTGCATGTGTAAATGCATGCACACACACACAAATATACATTCTTGAACATCATAGAAACAGCACCATTTTACAATGTACTAAAGAAAAAGTCTATTTATGAAGTCTATCATGTTTGTTGTCCCAAGGAAAAGTACAAACTTCCGAATTCTTGAAAATCCATGTCCATCCAAGACGTTGGACAGCAAATACAATTAATGTCAGTTTAATTATAATCTGCAGATTGACATTAACCAAAATAATCATAACTTTGGAGAAAAAAAGTAAATCATGTTTCCAAACATAAAATAAATATCTGAAAATGAATATCCTATAGACTTGGTGAACAATGGTTCAACACATGAAAGGGTTTCCAGATACATATTTTCTACTAAATTTCTTTTGACCAAAATTCATAATTTCTAAATATTATATAGAGAGATACATACAAAAACAACACAAATAGTGCACACAGAATTAAAACATTGAGGAATTTCATTAAAAAAAACCCTAACAAAAACATACAAAACAATAGAACAGGTCTGGTTAGTCACTCAATAGAAACCGTCACGTGAGCAATGTCTTTTGACAGCATGCCGTGTTGGAGGGTGATCAATGAATAAGTTGCCTTTTGTTGGGCGGTGATCACTAAAAAAAGTCTGAATTTTCAGAAAAACAGGAGTGATTGTTGCTGGGTAACTACGGGACCAATTTAGCATAAACCTATATTGTAAATTGAAACCCCCACTAAAAACCGGGTAGTGGGGGTTAAAAAAAAATGTGGACAGGAATAAATGCTTAAATCTTTAGTCATCTAGCTCCATTGGTGTGGCCTGTATGCATGATACATACAGCCAGACCAACTTAAAAACTAAAGAAACCTATGCTGACAGTTTTGGCAGACAGTTTCTAATACAATAACAACAAAAAAAATGTTTTTAAAGCAATATATATAGTACAGTTTTATTTCCCTGCACGCAAACAAAAATCAGAGAAATCATCTTCATTTTTGCTTTACTCAATCTGTTTTTCAATCTTTTCACGAAATTGTATACATAAATTACATCATGCCACCTGAAGATGACTGGAGAACCCACAAGTCAAAATGAAAAAAACAAAAATAAGCCTAATAGCCTGACAACATAAAATTTCATCTCAAAAACAAAACCAATACCAGAACAAGATATATAATGAGGTTAAGAGGGAGAGGAGAGAAAAGCCAATATTGAAGATGAGGTTTGAACAAAAAATAAAAATAAAAATAACAAAGTTCTCTGCTCCACCCAAGAGACACTTAACATATGTGTAAGTGTAGCCACCAGCAATAAGTATGCATGAAGCCTAAAAAGTGACATCATCATTGCAAACATTTCTCAGGATCAACAGGGATAAACTTAAATAAGAGACCAACCTTTTAAATAAATGCTGACACCCACTTTTGAAAAGGCTTTAAATGGAATTAGAAATAAGATACAAAGTCCCACATATACCTTTCTTATTAATTCTTTGTCTATCTGTAAAGGATGAGTAATTGTTATGCTAATTAATTGGTAATCATATCTGTATTTACATTCAAACTACTGCCTGCCCAGTAATTAGAGTAGAGAACAGTAGCCAAGTAATTTGTGTCTTCATTATTCAAACAACAAGTTCATCTGGGCTGTGTCCAAAGGAGGAGAAAAAGCTGGTTACAGTGATCACCTGGCCCCACCTATTTAAGAAGCCATTGATGACATTGTTTTCATCAGTTTAATTTAAGATGAATTATATTCCTATATATGAAATCAAATGATGGATAATTTTATATCCGACAGAATATGATAATTATAATGACATTTATTAGTGAGAGCCTATATTTGCTCGTATATTTGCACTGTATATTTCGGCATCCAAAAAACACTGAGCTAAAATCATGAAAATCAGATTGAAATTGGGGTCTCATCTTATCTGAAAGTCACCTTATCCATCAAAATATACAGTATATATATATATTTTCTGTAGTTTTGAGAAGTGTCATTAACATTCAAATAGTTCTTCAGAGGATTGAACTTCTTGTTGTTAACACAAAATTTCAACCAATCCATTCTTCAGCTTTCTTCAGGTGTAAAATCCGACAAGACAAGGACAAAGAAATACTCGAATCCTGGGTTATAAGGGTTACCCCCTTTGAAATTAAAAAACTTCTGTTTACCCCATCACACTCAGATTTTACACCTGAAGAGGGCTGAAGAATGGATCGGCTGAAACATTGTGTTAACAACACAAACAAAGCAGGCAGTAGTTTGAATGTAAATACAAATATGATTACCAATTAATTAGCATAATAATTACCCATCCTTTACAGTTCAATCGTCAGAAGAACTATTTAAATATATATAGTTATGAACAGTGAAAAAATATTAAAAATTTTATTTTTTTATCTTTTCAATTTTCTCCCAACCAGTTTCGCCGGATTTGGCATCTTCAAGGGAAAATTTCTTGGTGAAAATCTTTTTAATCAATTAACAGTCAAATAAACATTTCATTTGTTTTTCAAACCCACATTGTTAAGGGAAACAAAACGCTATAGATGAAGTTGAGATAACAAAGTAAATATGAATGCTGTGTATCTATAGAAAATTCACTTGTTTAAAATTTTGAATTTTCAAATTTAAAATAGGTTTGTTGATGGCGTTTTTGATAATCCAAAAATCAAATCAAAGCTAAAACTGGACTTAAGGAATATTTTAAAGAATGTATGTTATAAGTATATTAAAAGTCTATCATTTTGTGTTTAGTTGTTGGTGTTTTTTTACGGATAAAGTGTGAAATTTTTCGGATGATTCAGTTTAATATTAAGGTCATTATACAGTCATTATATATACATATATACACCATATCAAAACAGGGAAAAAGTAATACTCAAGAATATATTTGTAAGTAATCAGTGTTAAATTATAAAGACAAGAAGTGAATGAAAAACATTTTATGTCCCATCATTATCAATAATCACTCATTAACAGCAATATGGATTATGTAACATAAAAAAGTGTCTGTTGATTATGTAATATGTAATAAATAAGTCTATAAACTAAATAGAAATGATTTCTCTATACAAACATATTTACGAGGTCTGTCTGGAAAACATCCAAAAATGTTCAATATGTCGAGAATTGGCTGCACAGCATTGCTATAACTTGGCAACCAATCAGAGGGAACCTTATTGCGGATGCATGAACAGACATGATCCCGTGGGTTTATTCAGTCAGCAGTGAGGCACCATTTTGTATTGTGTGACCATTGCATTCACAATGCCCTTTCTTCATGTCTTGTACAGGGATTTATGGGGGTCAAAATATTGCACCAACATGTCTGTCAGATTTGGCCTCCCGAGACCTCTGGTTTTTCCAAAAGCTAAAATTGCTGTTGAAAGGATTTCAGACTGTGGATGAGATTAAAAAGAACACAACGAGGCAGCTGATGATGATCCCAAAAGACTGCAGACTGTTTTGAAAAGTGGAAGGGATGCCGGGATTAGTGTGTGATCCCAAAGAAAGTACTTTGAAGTGGACTCAGGTACCATTGCCATGGGTATGCTATTTATTTTGTTAATATTAAATGGCTGGATAGTTTCCGGACGGACCTTGTAAAAAAAAAGGTTGCAATAAAATATCATTTGAATATTGATATTTAAATTATGAATCTCTCAATATCCCTCTCTCTCATATGAATTTTATCATTGTCGATTCTGTTGTGAGATAAACATCAATAAAAAGACAAGACAACAAAATCCTTCTCTAGGCTTCCAATATCTGAACCCAGCATTCCCCAACCTCGCCATGAAGCAATGGGGAAAGAATTGCCACTCCCAACACCTCGTTGCACATATACAAGGATATAAGGCAGTGGAAAAAGGGTAAAGGAGACAATATAATTGGTTACTGAAAAGAAAACCAAAATAGCAAATAAAGCCTGAACTGAAGGTAAAATGATGGATGATTCATCAAAATACTTGGCAGGTATATATAACTGGGAGGATTCAGACAGACAAGGAACAATGAGCATCACACACACACTTCAACATAAGATTTACCAATGTTACTAGATTTTCTTTACAGCTTTTTTGGGGGGAAAGGCGACTACATTTTTAGCAGCTCTGATATTCCATACAGAGGCAAGAATGAATGTTAGCACTTACCACACCCGAGAGAATTATATCATTAACCTGAAGCTCCCCACCCCATTAAGTTAGTATCTCAATATTTATGCTCCAGTTCCAGGCTGATTACTAACAGTAAGGTTTTACATCATCATTACCAACCTGATACTTGGGAAATCACCACAGCACCTTGGTAGCTAATTCAATACTCTAATAATCAAGCTACGCCTAAACTGTTAAGTGTCATTTGTTTCTGAATAACAACTCAGTGTTTAATCATCAATCCGCCTCCCCCCCGTCAGAAATATTAGTTTGTTAGTACAGAAAATGACTAACGCAAAGCAGCAATGAGAAAACCCGAAACTATGCTTACGCATATTGGATTCAAATGCAGTCTGCAGTAAAGTGCACCCATGATAAACGCTTCATTTTTTCACCTATGACCAGAATTGGTTGTGTCACTATATCTATGTAATCATTAGAGTGAATGAAGGTTTTGAGCCATTTGTTTAATAACCCTACCCGTGATATCATGGTTTTCATTCTTTCCCTTACCATAATCTACTGTAGCATATCAAACTAAGATTATACCAAGCTTAGAGATTAAGCATCTTACCATGGTGTAATGCAGGGTTTCTCAAACTTTTCCCAATCACAGAACCCGAGATTGAACAAAACATTTTTGGAATCTAAAAGATTTGGAAACCTGTAGAGTGTACAATCGTCTCGACGACCAGACACATTTTTTCAAGCTTGATATAGTATAAATTTTGAATACAAAATTTATAAAAATACAAGACTATGGTTATTTATAATCATAAAATTAGTCTTAATTCTACATTAAGCATGAAAACCAAACAACTGAAGTCTGGTACAACGGACACATTTTGATTTATTTTTGCATCAATACCACATATTTCAATCGAAACAGAACGGTTATTTCTCAAAATCGTCCACTGAACCAAAAATATATGATGCAGAACCCAGTTTGAGAAACCCTGGTGTAATGGATAACAAGCTAACTTAGCAGATTATTAGGGTTACTGAACTAGTCTAGTAGACCATTACTACTGTGTAGTGAGTTCAACTGGGTGCCCCACATTTGTGGAGTTGTGCTAGACTAAGCTAAGCTTAGTAAATACCTATACCAAGCAGACAGATGGGAAGAAAAAGTGTAAGAGAATTCAAGTTCATATCCTTCACAAAGATGTTTTAGCACAAAATAATACTAATTGCAAGCAAACAAGAAGAAAATGGTTTTGTTGCCTTTTTTTTAGGTCACCCACTATTTCTTAAAATCTGTGGCCATGGCAAATTGGCTTGTATTTAAGTCTTAAATTCATAGACTGCTTGTATAGAAGAATGCCGGTTGAACATTTACGGGGTCCAACATTCTGTGGATTAAATATAAAATATTTTGTCCATACCGGAGAAAAGTGCTCGCCTATGTGGTTGGATAGAAAGACAACAAAATGCATTATTTTTAATTGAAAATATGGGTTCATTTTATTTCCGTTGATAGCTTCCATGCCAGGCTGGTATTGAATTCTGTTTCAGTTAAAAATTCTAACAAGTGGTCACTTTACTGAATGTCTAACAGTGATGGTAGCAGTTAAAAAATCTAGGTGTCTGGTTTCCTCCTCCTACTCCCTCCCTTCCTTCACACTGACAGATGAAGAGGGAAGCTCCTCACTTGTTGACCTGTTGATACTGTCGGTCGGACCCCAACTGACTCTAAACTCTGGCCGATTATAAATCAAACGTCCTTTAAAAAAACAGCAAAGCCGATTGGTCAGAGGTATTCCCTTTGGTCTGACTTCATCAGCTGTTTGACCTATTTTCTAGCCCCAGGAATGTGATATGGCATTTTGGTCACATATTCCCCAAAATGTACGAACACACACAACCAGAGTGTATTTCATTACACTTGATACCGCTCCTAATTGACAGTTTAACTCTTTTGTGAATAGATAAAAATAAATAGAACTCTTTTGTGAATAACATTTTGTTTTTTTTTTAAATTTAACAAATTAGCAAAAGATGAGAGGTAGGTAACTTTAATCAGATTTTATTCCCTTTGATAATAACATACACATTTTTTTTAATATGAATTTAAGAGTTAATTTATGAATACTTTCTATATAAACATCGAAACCACTTGAGCAGAGTTTAAAAATACAAATTCAAGTAAATGGATAGTGTTAGCCTGAGTGTCTCTCAAATTATTTCTAGGGTAAGTTTAATCAATCCGACACTAGGGACGGAACCTCAAATTACTCATCAACCTACTCTAGTACTTAGCAAAACCCACAAGTGTTTATGGGCTTTTCTATGTTGACCTAGGAAGCAAGTCATGATCTATCAAGCAGATAGAGAGACTGTCTATATTGACCTGAAGGGGAGTATTTCACAGTCATTGCATAGCGATTTATGAAAGTGAGGCATTTTTTAAAAAAGATTTGTTAAATCAACCAGTACTAAACCATACTAGTAATTGAACAGGAGGAATTTCGGGAACTGTAAGCAGAAACTGAACAGTTCTTTAAAAATAGTTTCTAAAGAGTAGAGATATGGAAATGTTTGTGTCATGAATATATAAACAAATGAAGTGTATATAGTACATTTAGGTGTTTGTAGAGTTTTGCATAAACACCTATGTCTAAAAGTGCACGTGCAAAAAGGATTACCTTAAATTTAAAAAAAGGATTTACACAAAAACAGATTAGAGAACTCTTGTTTACATCCGACAATGAAACAATGCAAGATACTTATACAAAACAAGAACAAAAATGTGTTTGAGTGGAACAAGGGATTCCATGTCAAAGTGAATGGCTTATCTGGCCAACAGAGATTAGATCGCAAAAAGATTATTATAAAACTCCAAGTGTGGCACAAGAGTGGGGGACAACAATCAAAATGACAACATATTGAAAATAGGTTTTACGCACAACAACCTGGTGTGGAGAAAGAACAAATTCAAATTCATTCAGATTACAAACACCACAAAATAAGCATACAAAGGGCAAAGAAGGTTTATTGTTAAAATAGTTGTTAAAGTGTTAGAGGAGGTGTGAAGGAGGGAAATGCATTTAATAGAGGTAAAAAGTCTTCCAATTTTCAAATCCATTCTGTATGTATTCAGCTGAATTGGATGTCATAATGTAGACAGATGGTAAAATTGAAATTGTTTTTGTAAACTGTAAACTTAAAACTAATTTTAAATATACGCAAAACATTTGGACTTCGGAAAATTTGCAAGACCTACGAATGCATAATAATGTATAAGTTTTAAAACCTTTTGAATACAAGAACTTATTATGAAACTGATTAGAAATTAGTTTATTTCATGCCGACATTCAAATCAACT
>VCCN01002219.1:741175-756771 GCA_006491835.1 Architeuthis dux | reverse complement strand
CTTTTTTTTTTTTTTTTTCAAAATCTAACTTACTAAAAACACACCTGGTGGTCACATTAGTAAACACAGAAAACTTCATGAGGATATGTCGTGAGGTTCCTGAGTTACACTGCCACATACAGATGGACAGAGAGTAGGTGAATTATAGTAGGATCCACAGTATGAATTTGATAGTCAAAAGAGAAGTATAAATGCCCGAAAGGATCATCTACTAAAACATAAGGCACATCCAAAATATCCAGAGTACCATATGGTGCACAATATTTAGCTAATCAATGATGAGTCAGAAGTCAACAATTCAACAGCAACAACAACAACAACCCAGCCCTGTAAAAATCAATGAAAAGTTTCAAGATATTTCTAAGATATACCTTAGAGGCAAATGTAATGAAAATTCAGCCAACAAACAGAAACAGGCAGAAAATGTTCAGAGACACAGTCGCTCTAAATGCAACAAAGAGCAAAAACTAAAATTTCCAATTTCTCCATAGCTATGGATTGTTGATCCACATCTAGTGGAAACTGAAAAAATAACACCCCCCCCCCAACACACACTGGCACAAAAAAGAAAACTGCAGAGGAAGCAAAAATTAGCTCTGTTCATTCTGAATCGGAAACTCATTTTACAGCTTTGAGAATACGGTAAACACCCCTAAGTAGATCAAATGAATACATAAATCTCAAAGCAGCAATACAATAACTCCATCCTTAAAAAAAACCTTTTTAGGAATTATTCCACTAAGAAACGAAAAAAAAATATTGTAAATTTGAATAAAGAAAAAAGAAAGATATCTTTGTTCAGATTTTCTACCCTCTCCCACACTTTTGCACTGATAGGGAAAAGAGTTTCATCTCCTTATCTATAGCCTGAAATATATATGTATATATAATAAGTACTTACTCATGTACTTTATGTTTTTTCACGCTGAATTAGGTAAAATAGATAGAGGCTGCCAACTGACAGTAAACTTTAATAATGCCAGTCTTTTAGCAGAACAACAAATGGGAACAGTTGAGCACAAGTGTACAAAGATAATCTAAAAAGAATCAGTTGATACAAAGGTTCTTGGTCTTTTTCTAAAGTTTAAATTTAGAACATTGCCAATAGGACAAGCTGTTGCACTTTAGAGTGGCCACATTTAAGTTGAGCAGGTGTAAATGCTTCCAACATTAGAAGTTTTAATAGTAGTAATATTATATTGAATTATTACTTTTTTCAGATGAAGCATTGTCACCACTGATCCCTTTAAGCTGTGCACATGTGTGAGAACAAACATGTTTTTCAACCAGCGCACAACAGAAATTAATGTGCGCACAAAAGATTTCAAATTCTATAAATAGCTTACAGAGTTTTTATTAAAAAAAATATGGGTTCACTATGTAAAATTCAAAAGTGTGCAAAATTTTGTCACAGGAAAAAAATTTGCACAACCCAAGATTTTTGCACACACAGGCTACAAAAAAATCAGGATAAATTGATTTGTCACTCATTAATTTTTTACTAGTATTTCTTTTATTTTGATTTTAGTTGCTTTTCATCACAATTACTTCAATCTACGGCCTTTAGTAAACAGCACGGATAAGAAGTAAAGGATAAGCTCTCAGCAAGAATCAAACTCACATCCCTTTTGTCTCAGAAAGCATAATGGATACTTCAAAAATATTTAAAACAAGTTAATACAAAACATCTGAACACTCTTGCACGAAAAGGTGCATAGAGTTTCTTATAAGTCAACTTTTATTATATCGTAAAAACTTTCATGTGTGATACAAAAGATTTTGTCCTAACTCACCAATCTTTTAAATAAATTCGGGGAATCAATCCAACACGTCTTAAAATATACTTAGAATGACCTAATTATCTAATTTGAAAAGGATTATCCTATGCCAGATATTTATCTGGTACTTATAAAGTTCTTTGGCAATTATCCAAGTGTGCTCAAGTAATGGGCATCTAACTACAATTAAAGAAATCTTTGTGTGCGTATGCACCGCAATTACTCAAAAACTGGCCAGTGTACAAAGTTGACATTCATCAGATATATTAGTCAGCACACAAGGCAGTGCAGTATTGAGTTTGAAGTTGTTTTTTTTGATCAGCAGTTCTTGAGAAATCTAATAAAAATAAATAAAACATTAAAATTAGGCATCTTTCTTCATAGTTTATATAAATTATTGCCCTTGACTTCCACTCTTTAGAATATCTAAATTTAGATATAAAAAATCTAAATTGGCAACACTGAAGAGAAGTAACCAAAAGTAAAACCAGAGGACACAGCCATAAACTACAAATTCAGACCTCCACTGGTGTTAGAAAAAATCTCTTCTCTGCAAATATCAAACGCCTCGAACAGCATAAGTGAAAAGACGGTCACATCAGAGAATATCAATATTTTTAAATAATCTTAATTCTGATATCGGCCATACCAAATTTAACTACCAATTTTCTTATTAGTTTAATTCCACCCCAACTAAACTGAAGCTGGCTTAATGACGCAATTAACTGCTGTCAAAAAAAATCCTATTTCAAGTACATTCAAGGCTCCATACTCTTTAATTGTTGAGTGTCAATATTTTTCAGAATTTAACATCTCCACAAAATTGTACTCCTGATACGCCATCATCTGGTGAAAAAGAAACTCATAGCAACTCACAGAAAAATTACATTCTATTTATTATCAGAACATTAGGAAGAAGAGAGCAACAAAGAAAAGATCCGTCAGTCAATAATACAAGCAGGTATTTAAATTAAGAATATGGCATAAAAGTAGCCTATTAAGTTTTAATAATCTGTGCACATGTATATCTGACAGCGATAAAGAAAACTATGTGGCAGGCATGAAAAAATTGGCCTTTGAATAGCAAGAAAAAATAACAAAGGCAAATCTAGAAAAGAATTTCAAACTAAAATATTTCATTAAATTTCCTGATACCACAGAACATTTTCATGGTTTATTTTCTATAACTAACATTAACCCTTTTAGCACTATAGCCTTTTTGACTATATAGCAAAAAACACAATTTTTTACATCTTTTAATTTTTATTTAATTACAATTTTAGGCTGATATATTGCTGTGTAGTATGTTTGGCGCCTATATCGAGTCCAATATATCGACCTGGCAGTGCTATAAGGGTTAAATATTTTATGAAAATAATCAATGTGCAACTTTTTAATGTATAAAAAGCTTAAAACTAAGAGATGTGACATTTTAAGCCAGATCAGTGGCTGAAATTGACAATTTAGCAAAACCATTTGCTTTTTTACTCTTAATATAAAATAAGTTTAAGGAGTCTTAAAAATGAAAGCTTTCAACCTTATCAGTTTTGTACTCACACTGGTTTTATATTAAACAGTGGAAATAAGCACTGTTTTATCTGACAATCAAATGAGTAACCATCTTAAGATATCACATACTGAAAATAAAATCCATACACTTGAATTTACTTCCTCTTGATATACACTTCACCATATAGTTACTGATTATAGTATGCCTAGGAAAACTCTTAATGTTACTTCCTGCCACATGATGAGCTGTCATCTCTAGTTAAATGCATTGATCATTACAGAAGCTCACCATAATGTTGAATAGTTGAAGATTCCAAGCAACCTTTTATCATCATGAACAGAAATAAATGATCAACACCATCAAATAGCAATAAACTGAAGCAGAGCAATAATCACAATCTAAATCTTGGATCACTAAACATTTAACCAATATCAAATTCTTCATAACTATGTAGAAGAGATTAACAGAGTATTTTAAATACTAGATGTCCTTTGTATCATATGGTATTTAGAGTTATTGTTAAAGGTTAGCTTTTATAAATACAATGTTAGAACTTTGAACCTTATCAATTTTATACTTATAAGTAGTACTGGTTTGAGCTAGAACACTGAAACTAAGCAAAAACTATTTCATAACTATAGCAAAGAATGGTAAAATGAAGAATCAAAAGACAAAAAAAAATCATGTTCTTTGTTATCAGACAACAATGATAGCAATCAAAGTAATCTATATATAATATTAAAAGTCTGATTTTGTTTAACTGTTTGTGACCTTTTAGTAGCCTAAACAATGCATTCCCACCCAGAACCAACTGTTTGCAATCATCAGCCAAATGTTTATTGTTTATAACTGTTTGTATAATGTTTGGGTTGTTTGCATTGTGATTTGAGAGGGTGGCTAAACTGTACATGCTTTGTTTAGGTACAAACACCCAATAAACGTTTGGACACAAGCCTTAAGCAACTGTTCACCCACCGTCGGCTACTGTTTGCATGACATTTGGCTGTTTGCAACTGTTTGTGGAACGTTTGCAAACAAACAGTACTTGTCCTCACTTCAATGTTTATGCAAATGTTACATAAAGAACATGCCTGTTCTGGGTGAGTTGTAGCCAGAAGTTTGAATTAAGGTACCCCTAAAATGTACTAACTTAAAGAATGCAACAAACAAAACATCTTGGTGATTTACAATTGAATAATGGGATCTGCTTCACACTCACCCCTATCTATATTATAATGACTGCTTTGTCAAAGGAGATAAATATTAAATACTTATTATAGAGTGGTCATAATAAAAGAGACATTTTATAAAGAGTTAAAGTAATAATTAATGAGATATTCTTACAAGCCAATCATAGTGAGATAATTCCTCACTGAGTACACTGCAGATATTCACTGGCTCGGACCAATAAATATCTTCTGCTGTTGAATGATAGTTAGCATGCCAATCTATAAAGCCATTGCCTAAGTGGTTGGTTCATAAATATGATAAAGTTAGCTTGATGTGCAAACACTTCATGGATAAACAGGTAGAAGATTCATCATTCATTTTCTCTTGAATAGAACCAGGCATACTGTCAGATGATCTAACACATTCATTTAAAAGATTTGATAAATATCAACCTGTTATTTCATTTGGAAATATCGTTTAAATTAGCATTCTTTGTTATTTCAAACTTTATAAAGTGGAAATGACTACGAAACAAGTAAAAGAAAACAGCAAGAAGGAAAAAAGGAAGTGAGTGCTATAATTAATGATGTAGTGGTCAGGTGGTGGCAAGTTCAGGTGATTTTCCAAAGTAAAATATCACTCCCCGGCCTTTTCCTGAAGAATAGCAATTTTGAACAAAGCAGGATAAAACAAAAACAAATCTGTCAAAAACACTTTTTAGGATATAAATTAGTGAAAGTAATATGATTGAGCTTCAAAGTGGTTACTAGAACAGTATTAGTAATATTAACAATTATCTATAAGAATGGCAAGTGTTGTAATTTTCAATGAGAAATCACAAATTATCACCTGAATTGAAATAATTATAAGGCATAACCTTAACAATTAATAGAATATTTGAGTATTGTGCTAGTTTGGAATCTTATTCAATTTGTGTTAGGAAATAAACGTTTATGTAACACGCGCTTAAAGGCTGTTTTCGCCAGCCATTAAGCTTGATGTCAAGTCATTTCCTTTGTATCTAATTAATTATATAAGAATTTTTATAACATCAAACCGCCTTAAGGGGGTTCCACTCCATGGTTTTGTAATCAGAGTTGTCCTCTTAGACTGGTTGCCTTCCCAAGGTTAGAGAGCCCAATCTGCCCTGATATTTTACCTATAGATGGTGGTAGAAGAGATGGATTCAAGTCTTTCCCAAGGGCATTAGTGCAAAGTGAACATAAACAACCTCAATAAGGTTGCTGATTCCATTGCCCGGACCATTACCACTACGCCAATTGCACCTTCCAATGTCGCTTTGTCAACAGTCTGTGAGAGTTGCTAGTGCTCGTCTGTTAGAACTTCCAGAGTAAAAAACGAATGTAAAATCTATAAAAGGACTAAAACATACCAAAAATTCTTAATCTGCAAAAACTGGCTGTGATATACTGACAAACTGCAGAATTGCAGTCAAAATAACAAAAAAACAACAAAAAAAAGAAACAAGCACAATTTTCGCCATTGAAAATTAATAGTAGGATCTTTCATTCTGGAACCAGAAGTTGGCTGATGATATCAGCACTTTGCCACTCTATTGAGATTGCAGTATATATGGTCTGAGAAATAGAACAAACTCATAAAAAGAATTAGACAACTAATGCAATTTTATTCTGTTAAAATTTCTTCTGCTAGTAATTTATTGACAATACAAGAACGTGTGTGTCCAGGCTTTTGAAGATATCCTGATTGACTTCAATTAAAATTGATATACCACCATCACACTTTTAATTTTTCAAATAAAGAATATGGGAAAAATTTAAGTTGACTCAAACACATGAAAGACAAAACTCAAGTATATTAATTTGGGTATTATCAAATTAAAATGAGTCAACATAGCTCAGAAAAATGTGCATACATACAAAATTCTTAGAGATACATACAAGCACAAAATGTGTCAGGGGTGGAGTCAGCAATCCTTCTGACAGAAAACGCCTATTTTTTTCTTAAAGTTCCTCCAAATATTTTTTAAATTATATCTTCCATCATATAGAATTCACATCTTGACTATTAAATCTAAGTTCAAATAAAGATTGTCTTGGGTTCGATATACAACTCTCTCCTCCTGAAGTATTCCTGCTGAAATGGAGATATCTCTAAAAGATAACTGCCCCTTATTCACCAACATAGTAGAATGAGGAGTCAGATTCAAGTTTGAATAGTGCGAAAAACATGGGTAAGAGGGAGGTTTCTTTTATGAGAAAACAGGTATCATTTTAAATGAAAAACATTTCAACTTTTCTATCACTATTCATCCTTTCTACTATAATTTACTCTAAAACCATCAAATTCCCTAGCAGGATACTAAAATTTGTGGACATTAAAAGAATAAGAGATAAAAGTATTCCCTAAATTGAATTAATAACCTACAAAACAGAATCAAGAAAATACTTGTAATAAAATGAATAAAATATTTCTGTTCACAAACTAAAGGTTTTCATTAAAGAAATACACATGATTTTGGATACAGCAGAAGTCACTTGAAGATTATGAACCAAGCCTAAATTATTTTGCTTAGATAATAAATCTTTTTAAAATTATCCTTCCACTGCCCCTTATTAAAGAATTACAGCTTGGAGAGACAAAGGGACAGATACAGCATTCTATATGCATTCAAAATACTCAAAAAGAACTAGTGACTAACATCGGACTACAGTTCAACAGACTTGGTAAAAATCTAGTGCCCAACATTGGACTACAGTTCAACAGACTTGGTAAAAAGCTAGTTCTCCACTTGAACTTGTCAGGCCATCTTATTTTTTGCCAGCCACAGTCTCACATATGATCACTGGGGATCCACTTTGTGAGTCATGATGTCCAGTGGTTGTCTGACATTCTTTTAACATAGCATGCTCATTGCAATTTGAGTTTTTTTAATGTCCTTAAAAATATGTATAAATTCATGCAATGGAATTTTAAGAAAGAAAGAACTACATTGTATATTGTTAGGAATGACAAAAAAAAAAACATAATTAAAAGTGACATCCAAGATCAATATTTTCCAGGCATTTGGCAAAGTCTAACAACTTCTTTGTTATTGTTTCTATATTTTTTCCCTTATTTAAAAAAATAAAATTAAGATATATGTCATAATAACAAATCATTTGTAGTTTTACTTATTTAATTTCTTTATAGTGTGTTATGTTGTTTTTTGTTTTTTTTACTTAATGCCTACATTGTTTTGGTTAAGCCTTTACAAATATTGAAGTAGCTCATCCCCCACTGCATTTCTAATCCACAAAAATAATAAAGAAATAAAATAAAAACTTGTTGTTCACAATTTTATGTGTGTGTGTATATATATATATATATATATATATACACACACACACACACTTATGAGAAGTGCTTTTTATATAAACAAACCATTGTTTATATAAAAAGTACTGCTCATATGTATATGAACAAGCACACTTCCCTCTATCCCATCTTGATTTGCCAGTAACAAGACCTATATCAAGTAATAAAATCAAGTAATAAAATATTGGTCAAAAAGTGTATGAAATTACTTCCTGACAAATTAGGAGAAAAAAGCAAAAATATTTTATCTTAATAGATGGTTACTTTTACAAGTACATAATGTTGCTAAAAATTGTATAAGTGAAATTTAACAATAGATCAGTGATTTTTCGACTGACAACACTCTATACCTAATTCTTATCACTTTCTTTTAATCATTGTGAAAATATTTGCAGTTTAGTTTCATACAGACATTATCCTAAATTTGTTCTGGATGAAAAAGAAATCGAATTGGAGCATTTTTTTATTTTTTCCAATTTCGTTTAGTAAACACACATCCAAGATTAAATTTTTAGAAATATTCTAAATTTGTATCCTTAAAAAGAAAACAAATGCAGCACAGTTGCATGAATTTTAAAAAGAAATGTTTGACACATTGACATCAGTAAGGATCATTTATCATCTGAAATCTAGAATAAATTAAAGTTTTTATCTAAATTTGCAGATAAGAGAACAAAATGTTTCTTGTCGCCTTTCCAATTAGCTCACCTGACTATGAGAAATTTTTTTAACAATTCAATCAATTGAAAGTGTTTAAAAAATCGGAATTGGAGAAATCCATGTCGGGAGGGGACAGCAACCAAAGTCTTGAAAATTTAAACAAATTATCACAAATCACATCTGAGGAATAAAAGTTTAAGAAACCCATTATTTCAAAGGACTGTCCGAAGATGCTGCCTCCTCTTCTCTTCAGACAAGGATCAGATTATCCATAAATCCATAACTGCTTATATGTTTTCTTCTTCTTCAATAAGATTAGACATAATAAATGTCTACATAGTTTTGAGTCTTTCTCGAGGCAGAAGCTTATTTCAAAGATTTAAATGCAGCAGAATTTTACAGACAATGCATCAGAGTCAGTTAAAGATTATATCAATACTCAAATCCCTAGAAGATACTTAGTTGGAATTAAAGTAAGTGTAAATATATTAATCCTTCCACAATATTTCAGTGAACCAACAGAAACTGACAGAATCGTATCATCAACAGGATTTTTCAAAGACGATTAACTATCTGTCTTAAAAAAGCAAACAGAATGTTACCAATGATGATTAAGTAGCTGCACTAAATATTTAACCAAAAGTATAGTACAATAAAAAAGAACGTGTTTCATATTTTGCAGGCAGGAATATATAAACATATGATTCATATACAAGAAAACGCCTTTCTCTTTAGCAGTTAATAGATCTTTTATTGTAAACAAAACTGCTTTATTGTCCAACTGCTTTCAAAATACAGACTAAAAAGACATGCATATACTTGTAAGTATCTCCATATGGACTGCTTTACTAATTAAATGAAACTGTTAAATAATTACTAATATCAGTAACAATTTTTCCCACAGCTAAATACATCCCTAATACTTGTAATTTGAATTAATTACATAAAATGTCAATGATATATGATTCAAAGTAAATAAAATGTCAATGATATATGATTTAAAGTATTTTCTAATGACTTTTAAAAAAAATAAATCTATATTTAATGACTAATAGCACAAATGCTGATTACATTAGGTAATTGTGAACACATTCAGATCATAAATGTATGATTCATGGCGAAATACTAAACACAAGATAGAAAAGGTATCCACCCTGGAGAAATGCTGTTGAAGTAAGTAATTTGAGTAAATTATATCCTAGAATTAATTCAGCAGGGACATTATAATCTGTTTACATATTGTATGTAGCTACTATGAAAAAGATTAGGTAATAGAGAAAAAGGAATTGAGTTCATACAGATACACTTTTTGGTTATTGGTCATACGTAGAGTTGCAAATTGAATCACAAGACAAAATGACATAATGGTTCATGAAACCAACAGAGAAACAATTGCATCATTCACTTATACAAAGACATAATTTAACCCTTTGAACACTGACTCCCTCATATTTATGACACCCTCACACTGAAATCCAATAGCTATATAACGTGCACTGTGTTTGATCAATATCCATATTCCGGAGTAAATTCCAGGAGCACGAAAGCTCACATGGGAAGACAAATAGCAAATATAACGTGTGCTTGGTCTGATCAATGTCCCCAGGTCAGATTAAGGTCAGTGGATCACCATTTCTGGGGCGTCGGAATGTATCAATGTTTGTAAATGAAATGTCAGCGGCCGCTAAAGTGGCCGCTCGTGTTTATGAACTTTCAAAGAGCGGCCGCCCATGTTCAAAGAATTAAATCTAATCATCTAAAGTTCTACTACAGTTATTATGTATCAATAAGAATGATATTCAAAGTTCAATAATTAGATTAGACAGAACAGTCAAAGTGGTTATAACACTATATCCTAAAAGTTAAAATAAAAGGTTCTGTTCCAAATTCCAAAAGGTTCATCAGATGTGAGACAACTGTTTATTTAAATATAATAAAAACTCAAAAGTAGATGATTGTAATCTGAAACAATCCTGATGATGTCATGAACAAATGAAGGTGAAACACTATATACTCAAATTTCTGTGTCTATAGTGCATATTTATTTACCATGTGGGTAGCATGGGTTTTATATGCCATGGATTTTTAAAAATATATACTAAACAAACCAAAAAATAATGCGGTGGGGTCTTTCACCCTAATTTAAATTCAGAGTTTTCTTTCCGCAAAGAAAACTTGTGGCAATAAAGATCACCATTTAGGGCAGTAGATAGAATCTAAGATCAGTCAACCTTCAATCCTATGTTCTAAAAACAAGCTCTACCCACAAGTGCTCTGAATCTGTAAAGTATTTCTTTAAGGATTCAGATAATTGGAAGTTACTTTAAAGTACATTGCCTGGGAGTTTTTCCTTTTTTGGGGGCTTGTCTTGGGTGTCAGCATATGACATGGAAGCCATTAATAACCTTAGATGCTGTGGTAACAATTACCTCACAGAGGGGGAGAGGGGATGGGAAGGGGAGGGGGGCGAGAGAAGAGAGAGAGACTTTAGAGAGCATCAGGCAGCAAATGAATCAACCTCTCAACAGGAAGATGTAGAGGACCAAGCACCCAATCAGTGGGACACGCACTTCACATTTCAGTTTATTTGAGTAACACATTGAATCATAATTAAAAACTGACTAATAAAAATTGTGTTGTTGGTCATGAAAGTAATATTAGTGCTACTACCGCTGTTACAGTAACCATTCCTGTGAATAACATGATTCACTTGGTAAAGACACCTGTTTCTTAAACATCTAAATACTTGGAAAAAAGCTTGTTATCCAACCAGCTAACAGGAAAAAGTTTCTGCAAGTTATTGAACATTTTTAGAAAATTTTACAACAGAGTTCATCTCATTTTGAAGGAACTTGTTAAAACAGTTGACTGACATGTTTCACATAACTACTTTCTCCTTTATATACGACAAACATGAATAAGTTTAGGCACTTATCTCGGTCACTACCTCTGCCAACAAAGTTGGAGAGGTATATGTATTTGGTCGCCTCTTTCTGTCCACATATCGCCAAAAGTACTCAATGCATTTCAATTAAACTTTGTGGGAGGGTGGGCAATGGGGTAAGGAAGATCTGGTTAATTTTGGGGTGTATCCATGCACAATTACCTCTCCTACATTGTAGTTATATGTCCACACCACATAATTTCATGTCTGTACACATGATATCTCCGAAAGTTCTCAATGAATTACAATGGAATTTGGTAGAAGGATGGGCAATAGGCTACAGAAGAAGTGATTAAATGTTGGGGCGGATCCATGCACAATTACTTCCCTTGACAAGGGCATTGGCAGAGGTATGCGCTGAATGCTTTCTAGTTCTGAATAAGATCTTTTTGCCTAAAATAGATATTCTTACTACTTTACTCTGGGAATTTCAAATGTGCAGACCACAAAAAAAGTCTCTTGGTATACAAGTGAATAACTAGTTAGTAGATAGATTTGGAGGTGAGGGTTATACAGGATTGGAATTCACTTCTAATTTTCAATAGTGATCAATACATTTTATATTTTAATAGAATTTGTGCCACTCAAATGATTTGGCTAATTTCTTCTGGGGTCAACGCGAATATGTTGCAAGTGTCTTGTGTTTCTATTGCTATCTCCTCCAATTCTATATTGCATTCATTATTTTATTTTCATGAACATTCCGTGTTAAAGAGAAACCAAAGTCACAGCTAATCATGCTTTTCTGAAGAAGATGATGGAAATAAATACGGAAACATTAATAAAAATCCAATAATAAAAATTAAATATTGGTTGTTAATTTCCCTCACAGTTGCTAGCATTTCACTATCACATTTAGTTTTACAGCATCCTCATAACTACTAATATTTGAGCCATTTGTTTGTTTGTCCGTGCCTCTTTCACGCTAAAATTACAAGGCCTATTGACCTAATATTCGGCATGTAGATGTTAACATAGGCTATGCGAAGATGACCTCAGGTCATTTCTCCGGTCCTAAAGATTCGAAACAAACAATTTTTAAGCAAGAATTTTCTCCAACCAATATTTTTATCATTGGCAGTAAGATCTCTTACAAATTATTTTTTTTAAAGTTTAACATGTAACTATAATCCTGACCTGGATCCGTAAATTCCGTCGTAATATGATTGTCCAAATTTTTTTTCTCCAAAAAACGAAAAGTCATCTGAACATAATTAAAAATGAATAATTGAATTATTTCAAAGCAATAGTTCTGTATGACAGACAGAAAGTTAGGGTCCAGTTTAGCATTATATTTATATTGTAAATAGAACCTGCACCCCCAATAAATAAAAATTATTTTTAATAACAAATTTTTTTCCAAAAAGACACTTTTCCAAATATAATAGGTTTTACTTATAGACGTTACACAAAAATTCTTAGGAAGTAAACATTTTTTTTTTAACAGTTTTCGGCTTTTACTGGTAGAACAAATCTCAACCATTCTTTTCTTCACAACTTAACTCTGGCCACCAATCTATGACAGCGAGTAATCAGTGCAGATCAGAAGTGAAGAATAAAGTCTTGGTGTAATTAATCTTTTTTCAATTGGTTGTTTTATGTAAGAAGAAATATATTGAAGAACATATTTTCCACTGTGTTGTAAAATTTGAAATTATTCTTACCCTCATCAACGCCAGGTATCCCAGCTAGTATATTCAAAAAACCTACACCGATTCATTCAGAAAGTTCAGAGAGAAAAGAGGGACTATTTTGCTACCAACATTTATTACCAGATAATGCTTATTGCACCAACGCCACAATTACTACTACTACTACTACTACTACTTTTATTAGCTTTCAGTTATGATTCAATGTTTTACTCTAACAAACTAAAATGTGAATTGCATATCCCAATTATTGGCTGCAGTTGAAATGAAAGAGTAGAATTAGTTTTTATAGCAACAATTTGCAGTTTGCAATAAGAAACAAGCCTGAAAGTCAGACCATAGATGTGCGAGTTATATCCCTTGTACTTTCAGACATATAGGGTGTCCCATAAGATTGTCCTTTCCTACCCGTTGTAAGGGGTGTAACTATGTATTGACTCAGCTGAGAGACGTATTGAGGTTTGAGGATTTTGTTCCAATACAAAGTTACTCCCCTTACAACAGTTAGGAAAGGACATTCTTATGGGACACCCTGTATATAAAAAGAGTGGGAGGAAACAAGAGGTAGTGGGAGTATGTCAGCCTGTCAGTCAGTGACAGCAATCAGTACTAGAGATGCTCGGCACATCTAAAAAGTGGAGTTATTATTGTTACTATTGGAAGTTTTATTTAAAAAAACCTATCTGTTCGGAAAGATGGTTAATTTGGACAGGGGAAAAAAAGACTGATGAATTTGAGAGTGACAAGAGATTTATAAACATTTAGTAAAGTCACAAAAAAAAAAAAAAGACGTGAATGAAAAGCTTTAGGCTAGAAAAAAAAGAGAATATGCGTCAACATTCAAAAGAGATTTGAAATGTCATTCATATATAGCAGAAATATTAAAAAAAAGAAAATATTTGTGTTCCCAAAAGCCAATTGATCAGATAAGATACCCAAATGCTTCCACGCAATTAGGAATACTACTAATGGATATTATTGAACAAGTTCAATTTTTTTTCTCTATCACTTTCTCTTCTTTTCTCAGCAACAAAAAATGATTCTATATGAATGAAAGAGTAAATAACTTTTTAGGAATTAAGATTACCTCAAAAAAATGAATTTTGCTGAGGGTTATTTATCAAGCTGAAGCTATCATCCTGAATCATAAGTAATGGTTTTATTGAACGGAGATGAAGGAGAATAGATGCAAGGATTCATTAGCAATTTCATTTAGTTAAGTGGCTTTGGATGTCAATGCCAGGATTTTGAACTCTGAGTAAAACACCTATAATCTGACCAAGGAAAAAAATAAAATAAAGATTTACTAGCACTTCCATTGCAAATTAAGAAAGAAAAAAAAGACTTTTATTGCTATTATCGCTTTATAGGGAAGGGCAATCAATCATAGTTTAGACCTGATGTTTACCATTTGATTTTTTTTTTTTCATTCACTCTACAGAAACGATCCAGTTCTCCTTCACTATAAATTAATAGTGTGTATAACATATTCACACCTAATTTTTAAATCCTGATATCTCTGTGGTTGATGGAGCACCAATCATCATCACTGTGTTTGATATCAACAAATATGTAGCAAACGTGACCATTGTTCATCATCAGCCTTTTAACGGCCATCATTGGACATCGATCTTCCCCAAGATTCGCCAGAACTCATGGGATTCACAGAGCCAATATTTTCTGAACTTGTCTAAATTGTCACGCCACCTTATTTTTTGCCGACCACAATCTTGCACATGATCTCTGTGGATACACATTGCAGGCCATGATGTCCAGCCATTGTCGAACATTCTTGCTACATGGCCTGCCCATTTGGAATACAAAAGAGAATATATATGTAGGTAAGTCAATAAGTCAAATAAGACTTCTAATCAACAAGACTGATCAGTGATCTAAAGATAATATAAATCATTAGTTTTTTGGTTTTTTTTCAACATTGACCCAGAACTTACTTTGTGAATAAAGTTTGTATAGAATGTTGCTATTTATGAGTAAAGCTAAATTTTCTCTTTTGCTTCTAAAGCAGATTGATTTTTGTGCTATTCTCATAGCAATAATAAAAATAAAAGAGAGAAAAAAAAATTCATTCAAAGCTTTGAATTTGTGTCAGGAGTTATTAGCATACTTTTTTGTTTCTGATTTCTTTTTTTTATATAGCTAACCATAGCGTAAAGTTTAGCACGTCTGCCTCATACGCAGAAGGTCCTGGTTTCAATTCCTGGTATGAGTGAAGAGTGTGGAAAACTTCCCCTGTGCACTAGGCTGCTAATTGAGTACATTAAGTTGTATGATTAGGGTGGAGGTATCCCTGCCAAGGGAGTGGTCATAAAAACTTGGAAGAATAAAGGCTTGGTCTCGACCAGACTTGAAACTTACACAGATCACTAAGCATGCAATCGGGACTTTGTCTTATTGTTTAATTTTACATGCATACATATGCACATCTTACATGTACTTATAAACATAGATTTTTATCTTGAATTACATAAGAAAAAAATTCTTTCTTAATTTTACAAATAAGAATCTGCTTATCTATTACTTCTGTG
>VCCN01002219.1:686850-705651 GCA_006491835.1 Architeuthis dux | reverse complement strand
GGGTAATTCTTTTAATATTCTGTGCAGAAATATTTTTAAAAAATTATTTTTGGTTCATCAGAAGACAGAACAATATTAAGATTGTTAATTCTTTTAAAAAATACGTCTGAATATTTTTCAAGAGAATTAAGAGAATTGCAATAAAATGAAAATCTATTGAATTTTTCACTCAATTAACAAATTTAATAATTGTCTTAATGGTCATTTTCCAATAATGACTGCTATACTGAAATATATCATCTTTAATATTTTGATAACAATCATAAATCTTTGTTCTGTACAAGAAAATAATAAATTTTAAAGGCTCTTAACACCAATGAGTCGTATTTTGCAAAGCATCATTTTCATTATCACTGAAAAATATACAGTAAACAATTAGCCATCTCTCTTGTAAAATTAAATGAAAGGTCACCTTTTGACAATGTCTAACAAAAATAAAATCATCAATAGGAGCAAAATTCAAATTAGCACCATTCAGATTTCAAAGATTTTCTGAAATTAAACCATATACAAGACTAGCTGACAACATCAGTTAAAACATACTAAAATATAACTTGTAGTTTTATTGTGATTCTGATAAATAATTTGAAGTATTTTCAATTATAATAATTAATGCTGCATTCCAGAAAGCTGAGAGTCACACTCAAGAAATATGACTACTTGGTACATCAACTTCATTTTCCCTTGTACAAGGGGCTATCGGAAAGTTCCCAGACTAGGCCAAAAGAAAATCCGCAGTCCCATTAGTAACCCCAGAAACTTTGGTGGCCATAGCTCTAGTCATGCGATGATAGACGGACAGAAAAGATATTTGGTCAATTATAGTAATCTTGAACTCAACCAGCCTTGAAACACGTGTGCCACTCAAAAACCTGTGTTCAACCTAAGGAATGTTCGCCAACAGCCTGACGAAGCATTTCAGGAGTCTTGGTAGTAGATTTTCCTAGCTACACGCAAAATTTGATGCAGATTGCAGAGATGTTCTCACACAACGTCACAAAACCTTGCATAATATAAGGACACGAGTAGATAGCACAAAGCCTATTTGCAGACTGACTCAGAAGGCTGGTTAACAATGAGCATTATCAGCACACACACATTTCTGTTGAACAGTACAATCACAGCATGTAGAGTCCAGGAACTTTCCGATACCAATATTAGCAAATTTATAATCACCAAAACTGCCATATTTGTTGCTTTCCATAGAAACCCTACTAAGAACTTCATTTAAAAATATCATCTGTCATCATAATGTAAGCTATATCAGGGGCAAACTACAGCCTGCGGGCCAAATCTGGCCCACATCCTCATTCCATCCAGCCTGCCAACTTTATTGAATATATGACATTGCATACAAAAATTATTTGTTTTCCTTATCTATCTTTGGTTAGCAAACAATATAATTCAATATCGAAAAATAAAGCAAATGTCTCATTTTTCACAGTGGCCTCAAATGAATCATTGTTTTATAGCTAAAAATATTTTAACCCTATGCAAGCTGTTTCCATAGCCTTGTATGATCATGGTTTCATTTTTTTTATTTGGCCTGGCCCGCAATACATAAAAACAGCCCGCCTACAACAAAAAAGTTTGCTTTATGAAAAGTAAAAAATAGTAATTTTCATTAAATATGCAACTTAAAGGCTACATTTGAAAGTTAACAATTTTATAACATAAACAAAACAGAAATTAGTAATTAAATGTCCAATTATGAACCTAAAATGCACTCTGATCATTCAAGAAAAATCATGCAAATACATCTGCAGCAAAGTATATAGTAGAATATCAAAACAGTCCATCAAAATGTCTTAATACCAACAATCAAAACGATAGTTTCCCTAAAGATTCTTGAAATAAAATATCCAGGGCACTTCTAAAACAGGATTATATTCTGAAAATTCCTCCTGACCAAAGTTCATTTAGAAATACTTCTAAGATATCAAAACTGATTTGGAAATAATTAAAATGCTCTGTTCTACAAAAATATCAGTTTGACGCAAGTTTATATAAATATTTGTTAAGTATTTCTGTCTTGCCCTGAACAAAATCCAGTTATTAAATGTGTTTCCCTTCTCTCAATAGATGTAATTCTGATATGATTTCTTTAGCACATTGCATACAAAACATGTTAAGAGAATTATAGGGAACCAGATTGTCTATTGTTCTGCATACTAAAACTTTGAAGAATCCTGAGAGAAAGCAAATTTTGTTGAGAATTTTTAGGCAATTGGAGGACAAGCGTAAATAAGGGATCATTTCCAATTTCAATGGAAATGGTTACAGTAAGCAGGCTCTCACAATAAATGAAAGGAGTGTTTAGAGCAGGCATGGGCAAACTTTTTCGAACAGTGGGCCGCATTTTTAGAATGTTAGGAACTTTTTCGCTAACAACATAGCTTGCATGCACCATTTTTCTTAACTGTTTGCCTTTTAGAAAAAAAGCGTATTTAGGCTACTGATCTGTTTCTTCTGTGTTTCAATTTTAAGCTTTCTGATATCTCCTTTAAATGTATCATACCCGGAATGTTTAGTTGTGTAATGACGATTAAAGTTAAATTCTTTAAATGCGGAGTGGGATTCAGAACATATTAGACACATTGTCTGTTTTTTTACTTCAACAAAGAAGTAATCATTTGTCCACTTATCCTGGCATTTTCTCATTTCTTCAAAAAAGGTTCCCTTTTTCTCAGATGAATTTTAATAAAACGTTATTTTGCTCATGGAATTAAGCGTGCCATTCAGAAAGTCAATGGGCCGCAGTTTGCCCATGTCTGGTTTAGAGGCAAACAACTTTAGTTTTTTTTAACCAGATACTGACCAATCAGAAAATAAAGAGCACAGCATAAAATTTTAGTCCCAAGGGTTTGTGATACAACTTGACATCTTTTATAGCCCACAACTCAGACTAACCTTTTACTTTTTTTTTTACCAAAACTTTCTTTTTGTTTGGGTTTCTTTTGCTATTAGAAAAGATTATTTTATGGGATTAATTGATATTGCCACCAAAATATTTTGATAAAATTGGCTTAAAAAATCCCTTTCATAATTTGAGTACTTACACTGAGGAGGTGCAGGTAGCCTAACAGTTAGCACCCCAGGAACTATTTTCCTGAGGTGCTAACTGTTAGGCTACCTGCACCTCAGTGTAAGTACTCAAATTATGTTCAAACTCTGGCAGAGACAGTTTACATTCACTTTGGACTAATGCCATTGGAAAAGGCAAGAATCCATCTCTTCTTCCTCCTGCTATGGGTAAATAGCAGGACGACTGGGTTCTCCAGCCTTGGTTGGCAACCAGTCTAGAAGAAGGAGAACTCTGATTTCAAACCGCAATGCATTGTGGACCATGAAGAGCATGGCATGCCATCTAGAGTGCTCTGGGAATGCACTGCATCCTTGTCAGCTCCCCTCGCTATATCTTGCCTCTAGAACCAGGAAGACCGGGAAAAGCAACTGCCTCACTTTAATCCAAGTTAAGCACAGGGCATGACTTCAGACCCTGTTTACTCAGAACTGTAGCCATGGTCATCTTCGATTAGCAAAGATAAATATCATTTATACTGAAATCAGGAAATGGATATTTTGGGAACAAAACAAAATGTTCAACAAGATAATTTACAACAAAATCAATTTTTTTGTAGATGTATAACTAGTCGAATAGGTAAAACAAAGTGCTTATCGGATAGTTGTATAATATTTTTAGCAAGCAAAAAATATGATAGATTTTGAGGCTACAATCATACTCCCTCTATCTCAGAGAGGAGCAGGAAGGAAACACTATTGTAACCAATCCATCTAAAAGGCCTTAGGAGATTAAACCAATATGCAGGGGTTATTACACTCAGTTTGGCATTTATAGAAACATAGGGAGATCTGGGCTTTTTCTATTCATTATTAATTATATGTCTGTACCCAGGGTAGAAAATATCTATGAAGATTACAAATCATTATGTATGTCTCTTTCTATTATTGACCTTTAATAAACATTGCTACTCTACATGGAAATATGATTAAGTAGATAAGGCTAACTCTAAGAGATAGAAAAAGATCAACATGGAGAGAGAAGACCAGAGTGAAAGATATTATACAACTAATTAAGCAGCAAAAATGGAGATGGGCTGGTAACCTAGCAATAAGAAATGACAATAGATGGGGGGGAAAGACTAACAGATTGGTGCCCATGGGACAGTAAACGCAGTAGGAAAAGACCAAACACAGGATGGAGGGACGAGATAGAAAAGTTTGCTGGTAAGACATGGCAGAGGTTAGCATAAGATAGGTCATCATGGAAGGAGATGGGAAAGGCCTTTGTCCAACAGTGGACTTATAACGGTTGATGATGATGATGATGATGATTAAGTAGATTTTACAATGAACTAACAATAAAACATATCACTAACATATGGAACCAGCAAACCGGTGATGTATTCTGTTGTTTTGCTCTCTCAATCAAGGAAACCAAGCAGAGGTAAATCCTAATAACAGGCACACAGGACTTCGGGTTCATTCTCAGTTATGGGAAACAAATGTAAGTATCAACATTTTTTACAACCTTGCTACTATGGTCCCAACTCAGGCTCCTGATTTCAATTCACAATTCATAGTCTTGAAATTTTGCATCTGAAGTAGATATTTATGTAGTGCATCAATTGAGACTATGGAGGTGTTTGCACACTTAGCGGTAATGAGATATGCCAGTAACGTAATTATCGTGGACCAGGTGACCAATCATGACATTTTATTGTTCTGATCCTCCCATTGTATTTATAAAAATATTTTAAAAATTATGTTGTTCTGCATTTTCTTGTTTACATACAAACTAACAGTAAAATTAATTTAATAATTATGGTATGCTACATAAAGCTGGGCGAAATGTTACTCATTCGTCACCGTTTTTTTGTTTTTTTTTGTATAATCGACAAATAACATTCTATTCACCATATTAGAATTTTTTTGCATTCTTCTAAAGTGAGATTTTATAACATATTCGTAAGACAAAAACTTTCCTAATTTATTAATGATATACATTTTAATTTGATGTACATTTTAATAAGTTTAGCTTTTAGTTATTGATCTGATTCTCCCAATTTCCTGAATCTACATTTTTTTAAATTACTATTCTCACCATGAGAATGGGATATGATTGTGCTGTATGCCCCAAAGCTAAAATAAAGTTTAATTCAGGCATTTAAGAACTCTTTCAAAACAATAAATGTGCAGTCGTTTAAAAGGTAGTGAGTGACTTATGTACTTCTAACAATCAGGTATTTTATAGCAAAACATGATAAATTATTCGGTTTAAAGGGTGGGGTCGACCCTGGGCAAGTCGCATTTCACCTTAAAACTACACTGCTCAAGCCGTCCACAGATATACAACATAGCTGCTGAGGAGGCCGTAGTGTTCACGTCCTGTGCTTCAACTACACAGGTAAGCCATACCATCTGAACACTCCCACAAAGGGGCAGCAGACCCCCATAGCAAGCTCGCATCTGCCAGGAGAAGGAAACTCCTGTCAAACCTACGACCCAAGGACACTGCTGCTATCTGTGCCACCACGGTGGACCATAGCATGCAAACCAAAGGTTCAAAGGGTGGGGTCGGCCACGCGCACGTTGCACCTCACCTTAAAACTCCATTGCGCAGACTACGGATTCTCCACATTCAGGCCCCGCCGACCTAGGACCCGAATACAGACACGGAAAACCCGTCCCAAATCTCTGTCCGCGGAGCGAAGTCATTCATATTAGCAATATGCCACTACCAAATGCAAAGTGACATATAGATATCTGATTACATAGCGCCTGAATTGATATCCACATGCCACAGAACAACATTCAACTACTTTACTATATCAACAAGTGTGTCAAGACACCTAAGAATGCAGGTAAATAGGAGAAGTTATTTGTACCAGCAGAAACAAATGATTTAGCATTATACAAAATATCTAAGTTATATATAATTCAGATGAGTTTAAACTTAATAAAGTACTTGAGTAATTTAAAAAAATTAATAATAACTGATCTCGTTCAAACTGCAATAATTGATGTTGAGTGTGAACACATAAGCCACAGTTAAAAACTCTTACTAGTTAAGCACACAGTGACATTACATGATTTCCTTTTTCTAAAAATATTTAATGTATAGTGAGAGACAAAACCAACATTACAGCCTGTTGCATTAGCAAGTTGCATTATCTTTTATTTTTGTATTATGAATGGAGGGTTGAAAAACGACCACCAATGACCACAACTGGACAAATAGATTGTCAATTTACACACATTTGTTGAGTACAATTTATTGAATGAATGTTAATTTGAATAAAGTGAAAAGATCTTGGTTCTATAAAAAAGAGAGCTGAATGTTCTACAAATAAAGAGGAAGAAGCTTTGGTTCACAAAAAGGTGCGGGGGGGGGTGAAAGTTTAAAGGCACGAAATGAGGAGATATAAACATTCTGGAAGAAAGAGTGAGCTGAAGATTTAAGATCTATATCAGTGATGGCAAACACATGACACGCATGTCAGCAGTGACACATAGCTGGTTTTTTTAGGTGACACGCAATGGACTTGGAAAAAAAAAACTTTTCTAATTTCATTTTATTATCCTAGTTTTATAAGTATATTTTGAAATTTCAAGTTATGTTTTATTAAACTCCTAGTTTTATAAATATACAGGTATACCTTCATTAGTGCGATTAATTTGTTCCAAAATTTTACGTACTGTTCAAAACCACACTGTTCAAGGTCTTATTATAATTGTATGCGTTTTTTGTTTTCAGGTTATTCTTAGTTACATTAATTTGTACAGCAATACCTTAACTGTATTACATCAAAATCTGTACTATTCAAGGTATTCCTGTATTGGAAAAACAGGCCGCTTGTCTATGAGCATTTATCTAAAACACATGTATACATGTAAAGGCGCGAACACATTGTTATCAAGTCACTTGAACTCATGTGAGTTCACGTGAGCATTAGTAGTGTGCAGGCCAGTTTAATGCTTATTTGAATTGGTAGGGGGGGGGGACACACTGCTATAATGGCTGCAAGTCAAGTGATATCACAAGTCCATGCTGGTCTGCTCATGTGAACTTCTGAATGAAAATGTTAGAGAACATGAAGTAAATGTAAAATCACGTGAGGTGACATGACACAAGTGTGAATCCTACTGCTGATTTTCATGGTTTTGAAGCCTTGTGCACTTGCATGAGTTCACATGACACAATAGCAATGTGTTCCCGCCTTACACTCCAATAACAGGATTATTCAAAAAATTTTAGTTTTGTCACGCCATGCCAAAAAGGTTCACCATCTCTGATCTATACAGAGAAAAGTAGGAGTGACGAGAAATTATCATTTATACAGACAGAAAAGAAAAGAGTGAAGAGATACATTACGACTTACAGCAGGCATGTGCAACCTTTTCGATCTAGCGGGCCACATAAAACATTTTTCATCTTTATTCAAGCCACACATTCGCTTCAAAAATGTTGATTGTATTACAGAGAGCTTACTTAATTTCTATTTTAGACAAACATGAATTACAATTATTATATTATTGATTTGTGAAGCCAAAACAATAGTAATTTTACAATATAAATTATAAAATTGACTTTCTGAGAAAAATTATAAGATTTTAAATAAATGCCTTGATTGGTCACGGGCCACCATAAATGTTGCTACAGGCCTATATGTATGTGGCTTACAGGATAGAAGAAAACAATGAGAGAAATGAAAGCCTATTGAAAGAAAGACATAGATAGGTACAGCTTGAAGGCCTTACACAGAGGCAAAGGAAAATAAGAAAATAAGACCCAGAGAGAGAAATGAAAAGATAAAGTTATTCCCCCTGATCAACAGTAAAATATAGGTTATGGTTTTATTGGCCATTTCAAATAATATTATAACCCAAGTAGGAATACAGTAAATTTACCATAGACCAGCTATATAAAGTTTCTGAAGCTTCTTTGATCCAACTTACATTCAAGTTGATTGCAAAATTCATATATAGACAAGGACTCATTCCTTATACTATATAATACTTATGTCTGTCCACACCTTGAGTACTGTGCACAGGCCGGGTCACTGTACTTGGAGAGAGATAATAATCTTTTAGAAAATCTCCAGAGACGAGTAACTAAGTTAGTACCAGAATTAAAAAGTAAGGAGTTATGAGGATAGGCTAAAAGTGTTATGGTTAACATCGTTAGAAAATAGGAGGGATCAGAGAGACTTAATAGAAATGTTTAAGATTTTGCATGGTTTAGTAGTAGTAAACCCTGATATATTTTTTACTAGATGGGGGTACAAAGGACTGAGAGGCCACACATATACGGTAGAAGCAAATAGAAATAGATTGAATATCAGAAAATTCTTTTTTAGCAATAGAGTGGTAGGATTTTTTTGAATAGATTACCAGAATATGTAGTGCTATCAACAGATGTAAATGATTTTAAGAATTATGATGTTTATTACACCACCGCAAAGGTTTAAGGCCCTAGATATTGTGTAAATATGATTGTTATGATGTGTGCTTGTATGTACAAATTGTATATTTTTTTCACACTAAAATAAAATGTTCTAAAAATGTTCAAGCAGAGAGAAAGAAAGAGTGTCAGCTCTATTAATATCAATAGATCCAGTTATATTTTATTTTCATATAAAAGGCATAACAAATTAAACACAATAATGAAAAATCTAGTCAATATTTGCCACAATAATTATGTATACAAGCCTGGCTGCGGCATGATCAAACTCCACTCCTACTTCTATTCCAACTGAAGATGATTACTGTGACTTTTGTATTTGTAATATATAAGACTTGTCAGTTTGGCTCAGTTGGTAAGAGAGACGCCTAGCAATCACTAGATTTCAAATAACAGTAAGGAAACGTTAATTTTATATATCTGTTTGGTTTAATGTGACAGGATAGACAAACAGTGAAGAGTTTACTTCCCTAAATTTGGTGAGGATTGTTCTTCTTATAGGGGGGGGGGATAAAGTCAACTCCAACTTAGACTGGAGTCTGATAAAAAAAAATGTTTATAAAACTACTGATCTCCAAGTAATGAAACCAAACATTAAACATTGCCAAGAACAATATGAAGATGTGTTTGACACATGTAGTGTCTAGGTTTCTATTAGCACTGACAAAAACAGTAATAGTATTGAAATTAGCAACCAAAATATACAAACAAGAAGGTCCATTTAAGAATTTGTTCAGCACATCATTCCCAAGAACAGTATTAGAACAATAGGTTTAAAGTCAAAATCTCAAAAGCAAATTACAGGTATACCTTGATTAGTGCAGTTAATTCATTCCAAAATTCTCTGTACTGTTCAAAACCGCACTGTTCAAGGTCTTATATTTTAATGGGTTTTTTTCAGCTTCTACTTAGTTACATTAATTTGTATAGCAACACCTTAACAGTACTACATCAAAACCAGCACTATTGAAGGTATTCCTGTATTTTTCTTTCTATGTATCTTACAACAAAAAATTAATTTCTTTTAGAAAACAGCAGTTAATTAATAAGCAATAACATTAATTAAATTCTCATATACTAAATTACCTGGAGGTGCCCAACATTGTTATATCTGATTTCAAATTGATGTTTCAAGGATTGCAGATAGAAAATGTTTATAATGTAAATTTGGATGTTTTATGCTATATACAGTATCGCCCATAAAGAAGTAACTCCTATTACTATTTTATAGGAATTTAATTTTCTTCTAAACCAATTTTATTATTGCTAGTAGAACATTACACAATCAAAACGGATATTATCAGGTATTATTTATGACCGAACCCATTGAAACTCTGTAGCTAAAAATATAAATATGTTGCCGTCCAAAGATGAGTACACAACTACAAAAAAATATTTTTGGCAATAGAGATTTAATGCTGTTGAGTTTGGTCATAAATAATACCTGATAATATCCAAATGGTTCTTCGGACAATTGAACTCCTTGTTATTTGTGTTTCGGTCGATCCATTCTTCGGCCTTCTTCAGGTGTAAAATCCAAGTGTGATGGGTTAAACAGAATAAACAAATAACAAGAAGGAGTTCAATCGTCCGAAGAACCATTTGAATATTAATGACCCTTCTCAAAACTATAGAAAATACCTGATAATATCCGTTTTGATTGTGTATTGTTCCACTAGATATAATAAAATCCTGCTATGTTTGGTTTAGAAGACAATTAACTTTCTATTAAAAAGTGGTAGGGTGTACTTATTTATGGCCGATACTGTATAGCCTAATTATTATATAAACTAGTTGTTTATGTAACCTGCAATACTACAAGTTGGATTTATTAAACAAACTATAGAGACCTGTGGAAATCCCAGTTATAAGACATAAAATATAGAGATGAAAACAGTTATTTCGAAGAGTATAAAATCTAATACTTCCTCAAAAATAAATACAAAACTAGCATTCCAAGGGAAATTATGAATCACCAGTGGTGGTGGTAAAATTAAGTTACCTGGACAAAAATGCTACCAACATCGTTTGAACCACAAATTCATGATTTAAAGAAAATAACAATGAATAAGTTATTTCTCTGGCCTTTTTTGGGAAGTGATCACTAAAAAAGTCTGAATTTAAAAAAAAAAAACCCAAAACAAACATGAACGCTGCCGGACACAAACTAAGGGATTAATTTAGAATGAACTTACATTGCAAATTGAACCCCCCTACTAAAATCCTATAATGGGGAGGGGGAATTTTCAAAAACCAAAGAAAACGTTTTCCCTAGACATTAAGGGGAGTGTGTGTGTGCAAAATTTCAAGTTTGTACTATGCACGGTTAGGGCTGGATAAAGTCCAGATACAGAGATATATATAAATGTCAAAACACATGAATAACCTACACCCAGCAACAGTGTTTAAACTGGTCTGTTGTGGGTAGCAGTGATGTATAAATATATACATGATATTTTTTTTTATTTTTTTTTTTTTTTTTTTTTTTTTTTTTTCCTGACAAATCTCAAAAATATGGTAAATAAATTAGGATCTAATTTTAAGAGTTGTTTAGATTTGAAATCTCATTCTAGTTTTTGTTGTCACCACAATGTTTGGGCAAGTCCATTCTACAGCCTTCCTTAAGACTACAAATAAACAAGGAAAGGTAGGGGGGGGCACCCCCATCCCAGGTTGGGTCCACCTATACTAACAAAAACAGGAAAATGGTGGCCAAACTGAAGCAGAAGTTGGAAAATAAACTGATCAGACCAAATCATATATGCCAAAACTTGCGGTAATAACAAACATGACAAATAGTACTAGAAAGCCTGCAGAGAGCACATACCTATACACTAAATCAATCAAAAACGAATGCATGGATCCAGCCCAAAATTCAATCACTTCTTCCTTACCTCATGGTCCACGCTTCCACAAGATTGCATTGAAATTCATTGAGAACTTTTAGAGATATCGTGTGGACAGACACGAGTGAATGCAAAAATGTGTGCAAAAGTAAAAAGCCTGTAAAATATCTCTCAAACGAGAGCAAATCCCTGGAGTTGCCCCAAAATGTAATCAAGGCTTCCTTACCCCATGGCCCACAATTCCACAGAATTTCATTGAGATTCATTGAGAACATTTGGAGATATCGTGTGGACATATAGACAGACGGACGGAAAGACGAAACCGAATACATATACTTCTCCAACTTCGTTGGCAGAAGTAATGATAAGAATAGTCTGACCAACTGTTGGAAGGATAATGACTCTTCTTAAAATTACAGAAGGTTCCAATTTCATTTAGTTAACTAGAAAGCACTCAGAGAGCGCATACCTCTGCCAACGCTGTACACTAGCTAAAAACCGGATGAAAATAAAATACTCAAAAACAGGGGAGAGAACGCAATTTTTGCAATGTGTACAAATATTGTGGTATGTCCCTTGAAATTTTAATTTAGTTAACTGTTCATTTTTAACCTCTTTTCATGGGAAATAATAAAAAATATCTCAATTGAAAACAAATTCCCGGATCCACCCCAAAATTAAATCATTTCTTTCATAGCCAATTGCACAACTTTCCGCAAAATTTCAGACAGATGGAATGATGGAAAAGCATGGGGGTAATGAATATGACTCTTCGACTTTGTTTACAGAGGTAAACAAACATTATCTACTATTTAAAAAAAACAAACACAAATAACATTATATATTCAATGCAACTACCATACAGGGCTTCTGTTTCAGATTAGCTGTATCAGAAAAAAATTATCAAAAATTCAAATTTTCAGTTAATTATTCACAAGAGACAATACTATAATTTATTTATAATCAGTGAGACTTTTTATAATATATTTCAAAATATTTCTTCCTTGTCTTAAAGTAAGAAACCCCAAATATAATGAATACAAATAAAGTTTGTTTACATCAACTGAAGCTAAGGACTATAAAATTAAAATAGATAGATAAAATGTAAGATCAAAAGAGCTCACAGTGCTTATAAAAAATAAATTAAGAGCAATTTCTTTTTTAACATAGCTACTCACATCACAGTCTAGGTAAACTTTATTGCTTCAGAAAAAAATTTAAAAGACATTATCTTACCACTTTTATTAAATTTGACTAGTTTTTACCTTCAACCTAATTTTAGTTGTTTTTATAGGTTGAAGGTAAAAACTAGTCAAATTTAATAAAAGTGGTGTGTTACAATACTTCATCCAATAATAATAATAAAGATTGACATTATCTTTTAATCAATTTTCCCGTATAAACAGAACATTTATCTTTTTATGTGTGTGTGTGTACTTTCTTGATACTTTAAATATTCAAAATATCAACTCATGCCTTAAACTTTTCTACAAATCTATATTAACAGTTTTCTCCTAAGGAGTCATCACCAAATACACTCACAGCTAAGAAATGAGTAATTTCAAACTCCAGTGTCATCCAGCTATCAAGGTTACGAAAACCCAGTTGATAATTACACTACAGATAACAAAAAACTCGATACCAAATTTGTAAATACTTCATTTCCCTAATACACTGTGTATGAAAACCAAAACCATAAAGGATATTATATGGGAAAAAACGTTTTATGAATATCCCTATTAAACATTGCATAAAAGATAAAACAAATCAGTTATATAAGAAAACAACACTTATGTAATATAGCAATGACCAGTGATTATATGAAGTTTGGGTAAAGAAAAATAATTCCTCTGTAATTCTCAATAAAAATACAAAGATACAGAATGGAAAAAAGGTTAGGTAGAATTTAATTTTTGAATGCAAATAAGTTTCAGTTGTAAAGGGAAAAAGACAGTTGAATAGAATAAGTTGGGTTTTTATAATAAAATATATATTTGTTTTTATAAGGACAAAATTAGAATATAGTTTCAATATCTTGAATATACCTAAAACAAATAACTAATAAATATAAAGATAAGGATAAGCCTTATTTGAAATATAAAGATTAATATTAGTAAGCAAACATGAAGGATATCGAGTGTTTTATGAGGTTTTTTTAATGTGATTCCATAATATAAAAATATGAACATAACACTTTCAACCAAGTGAAAGTCGTAAATAATCTAAAATGACATAATTGGTCAGAAATAGTAGTAATTGCATTAAAACGAATAGAAATTATGTGAAAGAAATAGAAATAAGGCCTGCAAACGAAAAGAGATAACTTAGGAAAGAGATGACACAGCTAGGTCTGCAATGGTCCTGCAGTATCATGACTTGTACAAGGAGATGCTCCCATAACTTTCAGGCTTTTTATTAAGCTTTTCATTCATGCATATCAGTAGATTTTTCTCCTGCCCAGAAATAGAACATACGAACAGAGTCAAATGACAACAAAAGAACAAATGATTAGCATAATTCTAACAACAATGATGAGAAGAAGATGAAAAGGTTGATACACGGAGGAAGTGGAGGATGGAAATATGAAGAGAACACAAAACACAGATCACAATTACACATGATGGGGGAAAAGATGAAAGGGTATAAAGGAGGAGAAGAAAGACAGCAGCTGATCATTATTACTATGGTTCAAATTAACATCTGAGGAAGAATGTCATTAGAGAGCACAAAACGACAACACAACGAGAGGTAACAGGACACAGTGTACCGGCTGGAAAACGAGCAGTAAACATGGAAACCAAGATAAGCTGAGCGAATATCAAAGAACATAAATGAAAGAAAGAACACACACATCAAAGAATCACTTGAAATATGAATATAAAAAAAAAAGGGAGAAAAAAATTAAATGGTAGAATTTTCTGCTACTTGAAAAATTAACAATATATCAATTTTTATGAGATGTTAAATAAAACAAAAGCAAAAATTCATTTAGTCTCTTATGCTTTCTCTCTTTCTCTCCTGTATCTACAGATACACTGGCAACTCAAATCAGCAGTAGTAGTAAGCTAACACATTTCCTGGAAAAATTAGAGAATAGCTCCTCCGATTTCCAAACAGTATTTTGCAACATGGAATTGCTGTGTAATCTCACTATTGGAATCTATACCCATTCACACCACATTTTCCTAACTACAAGCTTTGTATGGTTGTTACCTCGGTGAGATGTCATTGTCACCCACAGTTTACAGCCAACAACTTATACTAGAGTATCCAAAGAGTATCGAGCGGCAGCAAATAACATGGAGGTGAATCCTGGGGACAAAATCAATAATAATGGAGAAACCATGAGGAAATGGGAAGCTGTGTAGGTGGCATGTTGGGAAGCGGTGAAGATCGTGCAATAAGAACCCACTAAAATCTTTTCTGGGACAGAGAATGGGGAAGGGAAGGATTTCACGAGGAATGAAAAAATTTAAAATTTTCATGAGGAATCAAAAAATTGAAAATAAAATTAAAAGAATTTTTAAAAAAACAAACTTCCATCAGAAAAAAAAAAAAATTAAAATAATTTGCGTGCATTTGAATTTTGCAACTGAATTGAAATAGATTTATAATAAAAAAAATCTAAAACCAGATTAAGAAAATAAGAGATCAATAATTCTTTTTTTTATTGAAATTTGTTTGGTTTTGTTCTAGCTAGGAAAAATAATAAATGTTAAGTAGGTATTATTATATGTATGAATTAAATAATTTTTCAATATGCAATTATAAAAAATGTTTGAATATTTCTATAGAATTTAATGACACATAAATTCTAAAGTAATTTAAAAATAAGATGAGATTTTGAGGATGAGTAAAACATTTTCTTTTATACAAAAAGACAATGAAAGCGATTAAACTTGCACAAGTTTATATTCAATTGGTAAAAAAGCGAATTTACTGCAATATGAAAATTAATATGTAAGCTTATTAGGAAGAAAAATTTTATATAAAAAATTTTAAGTATACAAAATTTTACAATAATTTAGTTTCATATAAATATTCAAATCTATAAAAAACAGCAACAATATTTCAAACATTTATTGAATTCTGGGTCATCAGAAACTAACATCTTTATGAAACGGTGTCTTACCACTATAATGAGACATTGCTTAATCAACTGCAATGAGGGAGTGGATGAAAATATTGCATAAATATGCATAATATGCAAGTTCATAGGTCAAAGTATGGCCACAAAAGAAAATGACATACTATTGCTGCTTCTAATCATGTCATTAGTTTGTCTATTATATCAAAAGATTATTTTATTATCTTAATAATAAGTATAACAAGCAATGAGAAAATGAATGACAGGTCTGGTTAGTCACTCAATAGAAACCGTTACGAGACCAGCATCTTTTGGCAGCCTGCCGTATTCGTGGTGACCAATTAAAAATAGGAGAAAGGAGTGATCAATGAATAAGTTACTTCTCTCGCATTTTATTGGGCAGTGATCACTAAAAGTCTGAATTAAAAAAAACAAAGAAAACAACGGACACAAACTAGTGATCAATTTAGCATAAACTTACATTGCAAATTGAATCCCCCCCCCCACTAAAAACCTATTTAGGGGGGTAATTTTTTTTAAAAACAAAAGAAAACCGTTTTTTTTCTAGACATAATAAGGAATAAATGTTGTAATTTTCAGCCCTCTAGCTCCACTGGTGCAGTCTATACACATGATACAGCCAGCCAGGCAGACCAATTTGAAAACTGATAGAAACCTATGTTGACAGTATAAGTATACAGCAGCTGCATAATACCAGCCATGACTTATGGATGTGAAACATGGAAATTAACCAAACGAGCTGAAAACTAACTCAGAATAGCACAGAGAGCCATGGAAAGAGCAATGCTAGGGATAACTCTAAGAGATAGAAAAAAGATCAACATGGATCAGAGAGAGGACTAGAGTGAAGGATATTATACAACTAATTAAGCAGCAAAAATGGAGATGGGCTGGCCACCTAGCAAGAAGAGATGACAATAGATAGGGGGAAAAGACTAACCGGCTGGTGCCCATGGGACAGTAAACGAAGTAGGAAAAGACCAGACACAAGATGGAGAGATGAGATAGAAAAGTTTGCTGGTAAGATGTGGCAGCGGTTAGCACAAGATAGGTCATCATGGAAGGAGATAGGAAAGGCCAGCAGTGGACTTATAATGGATGATGATTCACTTCAAACAGTAACAAGGACATGTGATTCAAGAAACAAGTAAAGGCTATGATGCCACTGAAGCAGAAGATGAAATGCAGTCATATTCTGAGAAATGCAACTTCAAGCAATAAATTAATTTCTCATAAGAATATAACACTTGTATTTCACCTGAAATCCAAGATTCATATCATTTATTATTGATTCAACCAATAACCAGGTTTCTAGGGATGAACTTTAAGATATTAACAGACCTGCTGTGGTGACTGAGGAAATGTATTGTGTATTTTCAATCAGTGCCAGGTAGAAGCCAGAATTTTAAATACTGTTTTTCAAGGCAAGCAGGACCTTCCCACTTGGAACATTGGTGCAACACAATCTTCCTACCTCTATTACCACCTATTTGGCCTTATGCTGTACTGAGCCAAGCTTAGTAAATATGAACAAACTTTAAGATATTAACAAACAACTTGACAGAAGAACAAATTTCATATAAAACATTCTATCACAAACCAATAGAGAAAAAGTATCTCAGTTTCAAGTCCATCCACAAGAGGAAATTTTTAATAAAAAAAGTTTTAAAAAAAGAAATTATGAGTGAATATTCATTTGCGAAGAAACATTAAAATATTTATTTTAAATTTAGGTGGAGGGTCTATTGTTTTGATGATAAAACAAGTAGCAGTATGTCCCTAGTATAACAACTGCACTCAATGATTTACAATCTTAACTCATTCAATAACAGAAGGCATTCATCTAAATCTCATTTACAAGACATGATTTATCCTGTAAAGAATAGATAAAAGCAAAAGTTAAGTGAGCTGAGAAACACCCAATTTACAGAAATTAGCACACAAATAACCATGGGCGTATGAGAATACTTTGGTTAAGGGGGGGTAGAGGGCTTGACTTGCCCGAAATTTTACACGATTTTGCCCGAATTACCCGAATTACACTGATTTGCCTGAAATTCAACAGTTTTGCCCGAATTTTGCCCCCCTGGCTTGTACGCCTATACAAATAACTTTTATCCAGAATTCCATTTTTTCGTGGAATGACAACACAGCAAAGGCTGGGGGTATAACAGAGTTAATTATGAGATTCATTCTCTTTCTCTCTCAGGCAAATTAATTAAAAAAATTTTAAAAACAATGGTTATATTGTAAATAATTTTAAAAAATCATCAGTGATGTAAGGCTAGTTTGGAATACTGTATATGCCGGACTATAAGATTAATAGTTTACAAGGGTATTTGAAGGACTACCACTCATCCAAGCCCCATAACTGTCTATATTGAGCTTTGGAAAAAAATCCCCCTATGCATAATACCAGCTCATTGGACGCAGTGTAATATTAGCATCGCTTTTTAAAATTTTGTATTAAATGTCCACCTTATATACCGGCACATACATTAATATTTTGTATAACTACTTTAATATGATATCATCATCTTATCAGAAACAAAGAATAACATGCCAAAAAGGTTAATTTTCAAACAAACATGGCTGGTAGAATGTATTTTGCATTAAGAAAGAAAGAGATTATTTGTAATTTAGGACCCAAACAGATTACTAACAACAGAGTAGGACAGTAATTAATTATTTATTTTTCCGAGAGATGATGTTTTGAGAACAGCTGAAAAGACCTCCTGAAATATGCACAAATGCACACACCTTTTGTGCACTCATGAAATGTAGCAGGTTAATAAGGTGTCTCAAGACTGAGACACAACAAACAAGTTTAGCCAGGTACAGACAAACAGACTAACAAAAAAACAGCAGTAATTAGAGTTGCTGTACATTACAAAGTCACAAACAGATTAGACAAATACTGGTAAGTTCAATTTTCATATCAGTTATACGTGTCTCATGCCTCGCACCTTCAAAAATACAATACCAGAAATGTGAACCACATGGATTTAACAAGAAAAACATTTGGCAAATTAATCTGAAGTTAATACATACCATAACTTTCATTAACTTCTCCCTCACCAACCAGATAGCAAACACCATTGCTAATTGCATCTACTAGACATGACCATTGGGATAGTTGACATTGTTAATCTGGTTAAAGTTTAATTCATTACCAAACCGTGATTAGATTACGGCCCAGACCTTGTGGCAAAAACCCTCCAGCCTAATAACCACTGTGACATATTTATATATGTGAATCTCTACTCAACATCAATTATATAAAATTAGATATTTACTTTTACAATGAAATTATATATACTTATATATATACATACATGTTTCATTAAATATGACAGACAAGG